>PVIU01011203.1:0-65922 GCA_004026605.1 Ondatra zibethicus
GTCCATGTGAAAACAAGTTTTTTGAATGTTAACTATTTTCTGACACTTTGAAGTTACTGTTGCTCTTCCCATTTCCATTAGGTCAATACGCGGTTCATGGCAATACTGTACAAGTTTAAATTCCCATTACAGGAAGTAGTCTGGGGTACGACGAGTGACATGTGGCTCGCCTCTACGAGGTGCTGGATCAAACTGCAAGCTGAAAAACAAAACAAGGTTCAGTTCACTGTTTCTATTCTAAGAATACATCCATGTATTTATTAAAACCTTCAGGTTTTCAAATGTTATGGTTTATTTCTTATCCAATTTCAGCACATTTTAACAGGTTAAAACACAACTTCAAAGTTGGGCACCGCTCTAACACCAGCACTTGGGAAACTGAGGCAAGGGGATCACAGTTCTAGAGCAGCTTGGGTTATAAATACAAAAAAGAACCCAACTTTTAATTCCAGCACTCAAGAGGCAGAGGCCAATGAACTGAGTTCCAGGATAGTCAAGGTTACATAGCAAGACCCCAGCTCAAGTTGTTGGTTTATTTTTAGGGGGTAGGGGAATGTGCATAGTCAGTTTTAGCTGTCAACCTACCTAACACAAGAGTCATCACCTGGGGACAGTTTTAACTGAGGACTTGTCTAAATTAGGTTGGGCTGTGGGCATGTTTGTGGAAGACTGTCTTGATAACTGATGTAGGAACACCAAGCTCACTGTGGCCATTACCATTCCCTAGACACATAGCCCTGAATTCTTTAAGAATGAATGAAGAAAGCTAACTGAGCATAAGTAAGGACCCACATATTTATCTCTACTTTTTTGTTTTGTTTGAGTCAAGGTTTCTTGATACAGTGCTGGCTGCTCTGAAACTGTATAAAGACTAGGTTGGCCTCAAATCCACAGAGATCCTCCTTTCTCTGTTGGAATTAAGGTATATGTCACTACACCCAGCTCTATGCTCTTGACTGTGGATGTTATTTGAGTAGCGGTGTTTAGTTCTTGCCTTCAACTTCCCTTCAATGGTGAACTAGAACTTGGAACTGTAGCCTGAACAACTGTTCCCCCTAATCCCTTGTTGGTTTTGGTCAGAGCAACAGAAAAAGTAGTCAAGGATGTTCTTAACCTCCCAAACCTCCTGCCTCAGTCTCTCAAGTACTAAGATTAGAGCTCTGAACCTGTGTTGTAACTGTACTTCAGTTCCAGATGCTAAATTTTCATAAACGGGGCCCCTTCTAATAAGATCATTTAAGTGTCTGACACATTGTTCTGATTCATAATAAAAACATGGGTTTAGGGCTAGAGAGATGGTTCAGTGGTTAAGAGCACTGACTGCTCTTCCAGAGACCTGGGTTCAATTCCCAGCACCCACATGGCAGCTCACAACTGTCTGAAGATCCAGTTCCAGGGGATCTGACACTTCACACCAATGCACCTAAAATAAAAGTTAAGTAAACCATAAAAAATATTTAAAAAAACAACAACATGGGTTTAGAAATTGAAGACCACTGAACTTAGTGGCAATGGCCTTTAGTCCCGAAAGGGACACTTGGGAGCCAGAGGCAGGTGGATCTCTATGAGTTCAAGGCCAGTCTGGTCTACATAGTGTGAGTTCCAGTGAAAACAGAGCTATATAGTAAGACTCTGTTTTCAACAACAATAAATTGAAGACCTAATAAATCAATTCAGCCTGGGCTCCAAATAAGAGAAACTAATTTCTGTTACATGTAGGTTCATTCCCATGAAAACTAAAGTCAACCTGTAATATAGTTTAACAAGAGCTGGAGAATAAGCAGCTCTAGCTCAGGTAGATACTTACAAAGAATACTTAAGAGTGTCGTCAAGTTCCATGATTGCAGCTTGGTTACCGCAACGATAGCAATAGTTTGGAGCACTGAAAATTGTTACTACATTCCGGTCATGGCACCAGTTATATCCCTGTAAAAAATGAGGCAGGAAAAAAAAAAGGCTCTATTAAGGCAGAAAAATGACAGTTTCTCTCAAAAAAGGTTAATTTTTTTTGTATAATTAAAAAACCTGTAAAATGTACACGAATATATTTGTTATGGCTAAAATGAAAAAATATTGTTTTTAGCATTTAAAAGCCATACAAACATGGTGGCATATACTTTTAATCCTAGGAGGCAGAGGCCAGTGGATCTGTGAATTTGAGGCCAGCCTGGTCTATATAGTGAGTTCTAGGACAGCTACAACTATGAAACAGAGATCATATTCCAAGAAACCAAATAAATAAACAAGCAAACAAAGCCATTTTAAATATTACCCATCACCTAATAATAATCTGCTTCTCATATAGTAGGCTTCTATGAATCTTTCTTTCATTTACATGACCTTAAACATAATTTTAAAATGAACTTATATGAGACAGGGCCTCATTGTGCAGTCCAGACTGGTCTGGATCACAAGGCAATCCTGTCTCAGCCTAACTAACAAGGTTGCAGGAGTGTGCCGCCATACTTGTCTCAGGATTAGTCCTGACAACACTTTAGAGGAGAAATTGTGGTAGCCCATGTTTCAAGTTAAGAACCCACTAGAGGAGACTTCTTTCCTATCACCTACAGTCCAGGCATCAAAGGACTACATCAATGCTTTGAAGTTCCTTCTCTTTCCTACACACAGACATACTGAATATGTATAAACAAACACCTGCACTATATTATACCCTTCTCTAGCTCTACATCTTAACCCTTTCACCATTAGATCCCAAGTCCCTCCACCAAGTCATTAAGAATCTGAAGATAACACCAGGTAGTGGTGGTACACACCTTTAGTCCCAGTACTTGGGAGGCAGAGGCAGATGGATCTCTGTGAGTTCAAGGCCAGCCTGGGCTACACAGAGCAGGCAGATCAAGTACCAAGACAGGCTCCAAAGCTACAGAGAAACCCTGCCTTAAAAAAAAAAATCAAAAATCAAAAACAAACACACAAACAAACAAAACCTGAAGATCCATTAAATATATACACCACTATCATCATAAACCCGACTTTCATTTGACTGCACACCTATGGAAAAGGGTTCAGGCTCCAGTGGTAGACTCTATGGGAATAAAGGACTGTCTCACTAACAGCCTCAATATCAAACTCCTTTCCTTCAGTTAATAAAAAGTTAGTCTGACAAGTTTCATTTTTATTTTTTTTAAAAGACTTATTTATTTATTGTGTATACAACATTCTGCCTCCATGTATGCCCACATGCCAGAAGACGGTGCCAGATCTCATTACAGATGGTTGTGAGCCACCATGTGGTTGCTGGGAATTGAACTCACAACCTCTGCAAGAGCAGCCAGTGCTCTTAACCACTGAGCCATCTCTCCAGCCCCTGTATGACAAGTTTCAAAGAAAAGAACATACCTCCATTACCAGCTGGTGAGCTCTGGACACCAACGTGAGGCCATTGGCATGATTAAATGTCTCAGAAATATCTTGGCCAAAGGTATAACCAGCTCCTCGAGGAGATATCCCCCAGCCGCCACGGTCGTCTGGATCTGACCACAGCAAGTCACACATTGGACCCTAAAAAGCAGGTACAAGTTATAAGCTAACTCTTACCAAAGTGGAAATTCTTTATTTTTTATTTATTTTTTAAAAATATTTATTTATTATGTATACAATATTCTGTCTGTGTGTATGCCTGAAGGTCAGAAGAGAGCACCAGACCTCATTACAGATGGTTGTGAGCCACCATGTGGTTGCTGGGAATAGTACCTTTGGAAGAGCAGGCAATGCTCGTAACCGCTGAGCCATCTCTCCAGCCCCCAAAGTGGAAATTCTTGATTTGATAATAATTCACCAGAAGTTGCACTCCACAAAATCACTTTGAGTGGTGTCTGCTAGTGAGGTATGACCTTTGCAGTTAAGCTCTCTCTGAAATGAGAAGCGCTTCTAAGAAGGCCCAGTACAGACCAACAGGTGAGCTCCATCAAGTAGGTCATCCTATGGGTAAGGCCAGTGCACTGTTAGGCAGCGTGGGTTAAGAGCGACAGCAGAGGCTTCTACATTCTTCTGAGCAATGCTAAGAGGGCTCATGTGTCACTTCACTTAAAATTTGAGCAGACACACAATGACTTAAGCTAAAGTTAAACAATTTTCCCTTTTCCTATGGTTTCTGAGGATAATTTATCAAAGAGAAGTCATACCTCATGAGGAACTTCTTGTAGGCGATCAAGTGCTCGGATGTGATCCAGTGTGTCTATGGACGGTGACAGACCACCATGTAGACAGAAGATCTAAAAAGATGGATTACAAATGGTAACTATACCTAGAGAAATTAAACTATTTGGGGCACAGTTTAGGCAGGAGCCTCCACCATTTGGTTACATCAGTTTCTTGGCCCTCTCCATTTCAACGAGGCTTGACTCTCAAAGGTTGGCCATTGTTCTGCCCAAGCCCCAAGTATCCATTCTTCTTCTTTACCAATTGTCATGGCTGAGGCTCCTTCAATGAAGAGTCTCTCTAACCTAACTGGTAGTCACCTTCATACTCAGAAGTTTCGTCCAAGTTTGTGAGTACACATCTACTAGCAAACACCTCTTTCATGTCTCCTAGACTCCTCTACAAACAGCACCCAAAGCTGAATGGGTTACATTTTCCACTCCCACGGTCCCATTCTGTATAGTTCAGTACCCGATACACTAAAAACTTCCAACACTAAGAAAGCAGTAACTGGAAAAATGGAAAGCAGCAGCGAGTTTAAGGTGCACGCACCTGCCCATCCACCAAGGCAGTGAGAGGAAGGTAGTCAAAAAGGTCTGTGAAGTATTTCCAAACGTTTGCATTTCCATACTTCCTTAAACACTCATCGTAGAAACCATAAACCTGTGTGATCTGTCTGCTCTCATGATTCCCTCGGAGTATGGTGATACGCTCACGGTAACGAACCTACAGTGAAACAGACAGACAGCTAGCTCTTTCCCAAAACAAAACAAACCAACTGATAGTTCATAAAACTTTCTATAGGGAAACCCAGAGTTCCAATTTTGAAGAAAAAAACCAAAACACATTTCTATATTTCAATGGACTGAAATCATACATTATAAACTTTTTGTTTGTTTTTTTGAGACAGGGTTTCTCTGGAACTCGCTCTGGGATTAAAAGCGTGCACTACCACATTTGGTGATCATAAACATTTAAAAAAAAAGTATTTATCAATATCACCTCAATTAAAACCACACTCCCTGTACCATCCTGTGTGGAAGTTTTTTTTCTATGACCTTTACTATATTTACAGTTAAGCAACAATCACAACAGAATTTTAGAGCCTTGCATTACTTACAAAGATCTCATGCCTATCTGCAATCCCTCCCCAGCTCCTGACAACCACTAATGTACTTCTGTTTTTTGAGAATGACTTTTCCAGACATTTAAAATAAGTGAAAAATGACAGAACACAGCCTCCTGTGCTGCATATTTCTTGGAGAACTACCCTGAAGTCACCATGCTGCAGCGTGGATGGGGATGCACACCTTCACAGGGTGGCCATTTGCCATGGTGTCTGTACTTGCTCCAGTCTTCCCATCTATTAGATACTGAGCTCATTTGCTCATATGCTTTTATTTCTCTTGAACACATTCCTAGAGTGTAGTGTATGACTGGTTTATATCCAACTTTATCAAAATTCTTCAAAGTGGCTGGACCATTTCACATTCTTGACAGGAATGGATGAGGAGTCTAATTTCCTGGCATATTCATCTATGATATTTACTGTAGTCACTGTATTAGTAAAAGACATGAATTAGTTGGTATATGTGACTTCAATGTAGATTTCCTAAATTACTTACAATGTTAACTAACCATGTTCTTACTAACCATCTATCTTCTAGGCTGAAGTAGTTATTTAAGTACTTTGCCCATTTAAAATTAGATTATCTATCTAAGGTTAGGCATCCATGCAGATGGATGAAGAATTTGAGGCTTATTCAAGCTATAGTATGATCCTGTCAAGAAATCTGTCTTAGCTGGGTGGTGTTGATGCATATCTGTAATCCCAGCCCCTCGGGAGGTAGAGGCAGGTGGATCTGTGACTTTGCCCGCCTGGCTACAAAGCAAGTTCTAAGACAGCCAGAGCGAGTACAGAGAAACCCTGCTTCAAAAACCAAAAATGAAACAACAACAAAACAAACAGAAAGAAAGAAATCGGTCTTGACATGGCTGTACAAGTTTATAATCCCAACACTAAGATGACTGCAAACAACTGGAGGGCAGTCTTGGCTGGACACCCTGTCACCTGTAAAATAAAAACCCGAACAACCACCACAAAAACCCCTTATTATTAACAGGCCTTAAAAAAAGGTACGTGTGGGCTAGTGCAATGGCTGAGAGTAAAGGTGTCTGCCATCAAGCCTAATTTTAAAATTACATTTCATTTATTGTAAGTGCATGTGTATATGTCATTTTATTCTCCCCACGTGTGTTCCAATCATCAAATTCAAGACATTAGGTTCCATGGCAACTGTCTTTACTCAGCCATCTCACCGGCCCTAGTTAGTTATACCACAAAACAAGTTATGGCTACATTTCATCTGTTACCTACCAATTTGCTCTCTAGGATCCATACAGTGAAAGGAGAACTGACTTCCATACATGTTTGATGGCATGTATGTACCCCACACAGTTAAATAAAATTAATAAGTAACTGTAAAAATGTTTAAAATCTGATGTGAAGCTACAGCTCAGGGGTGAACCTGTGCTAACATGCAGGAGGCTGAGTTCAACCAGAAGCACCAAGAAAGTAATAATTTGAACAAATGTTTTTTCTTTGCAGCATCTTTGAACCGCTCCTCCTGCCTCCACGCATATATTATCACACTTATAATACTGTGCTGAGGGTCAAATGCAGGGCTTTCTGCATGCTAACCAAGCACTCTAGAAACTTGGCTGCATCCCCAGCCCTGGATTATCGTTCTATGAACACAGCTGAGAAATCTGAGCCTAATCAAGAGCAGATTTTTTTTCTTCTTAAATTTATAGCCTCTGCTATTAATTTAGGCCAACAATCTGTTCTGATGCATTTGTTCAGACAGCATTTGAGAAAGGGCCACCTTCCCCATAGTGTCATGAGTTTCACAGTGAGTCCATACACTACAGAGGTACCCTTCCTCAAGGTGTCAGCAGAGCTGGGGTCTCTTAAAGTCGTCTCTTGATTTAGACAGCAGTTTTCTCCATGTGGTCTCTCATCTTCTTCCCTATGTTCACACACATCTGGAGGCAGAGGAAAACTTCTCGTGCGTTATCCTTTGAAATGGTCATCTATGCCCTTGGAGACAGCATCTCATTGTCCGGGAGCTCAGTTAGGCTAGCTGGCCAGTGAGCCTCAGGGACTCTTTTTTTTGTTTTTGTTTTTTTTTTTTTTTTTTTTTTTTGAGACAGGGTTTCTCTGTAGCTTTGGAGCCTGTCCCGGAACTAGCTCTTGTAGACCAGGCTGGCCTTGAACTCACAGAGATCCACCTGCCCCTGCCTCCCGAGTGCTGGGATTAAAGGCGTGCGCCATCACCGCCCGGCCGCCTCAGGGACTCTTTTGTCTCTACTTCTTCAGGGCTGGGATGTCTCCATGCTTGGCACCTTAAAAAATGGGTTCTGGGAATTGAACTCAGGTCTTCCAACTGCACTATCTCCTTAGCCCCCTAATCTCTTTTCATAGAACTACCCATATGATCTCATTTTATTTAACTATTCATGTAAAGGGCTAGCACCAAGTGCAGCTACACTATGAGGTTCAGGGAATCAAGATTTGTGTCTATGACATTTAGGAGTACACAACACAGTCTAGTCCTTAGTACATAAATTATCTTGCTGTTGTTTGTTTTTTGAGACATGGATGGAGCCTTTGCTGGTGGGAGCTTTATGTGCTAGACAAGGCTACCCTTGAACTCAGAGTTTGGTTTGCCTCGGCCTCCATAGTAGTACTGGGATTAAAGCAGTGTCAATCAGGCCCAGTGGTACATGGATTCTTAAAAGGCAGCCCAGCCCTTCCACATGAACCTGGGCTACCAGCTTCTTCCTTATCTACAGTCACTGCACAAAGTGCCCACCACCTACTCTAAGTTTTTAGTATTCTCAGCACTGTAAATGCCTCATCATCAGTTAGCTCTGACTAACTCTCACCACTTCTCTATATTAGAGAAATCAGTGACAGCAAATTTCTTGCTCAGAATATTCTGCAATAAAAAACGAATCTGTTGCCTAGGAAGAGCGGTAAACTTTCCCCCTGCAAGGTAAAGTCAAACAGCTTCCTAAGGCAGAGGCAGCATTCGACTAAATGCCAATGTGTTTCAGCGTTGATTCTTCTCTCTACATTTCAGAGCTACAAATGACAAGAAGGACTCTAAAATTTGCTTCTTTTAATTATTATTTTTTTTTTAAAGAAAAGGTCTTATTATATAAGCCAGGCTGGCCTCAACTCTCAAGGCTTTTACCTGAGCCTCACCAGAGATGGCATTACAGCCTTCATTTCTCATGTTTAATTGTTATTACTCCAAGGGAATAAACTATTGTTTAGGTATTTGCTCAGTCTTGTACACTGAGATCAAATCTCTCTTTTTTATTTTTGGTTTTTCAAGACAGGGTTTCTTTGTAGCTTTGGAGCCTGTCCTGGAACTAGCTCTTGTAGACCAGGCTGGTCCTGAACTCACAGAGATCCGCCTGTGCACCACCACCGCCCGGCTGAAATCTCTTTTCTAATATTAAAGACAACAAAATCTGCACTTTATAAATCTGATCTTTTTCTCTCAATTCTTCCTTCATTAGATTTTCACAGGACTGTCAAATGATGTAAATAACCCAACACAGATGTTCGAACTCTTCTAATACTCAATGCAGTCATATTATTTCCATAGCCAATGTACTAAACAAAAACTTCTACTTGATTAGTTTGCTAGTCACAGCACTTGGGAGACAGGAGCAGGCTACGAACTCTGGTTTTGAGGCCAGCCTGGTCTACATAGTGAGTTCCATGACAGTTAGAGCTATGTAGTGAGATTCTGTCTAAAAACAAACCAAACAAACAAAAACCCCAAGGTATCCCATGCACCACGTTCTGAACCACCTTCTGGCTCCAAATGCAGACAGGATGATTAAGTTTGACACTCACATTATTTGCATTCCTAATCAGGCGTGGAAGTTTGTTCTAAAATTTAACATTCTGATGAAGATAACAAATCATGGTAGGAAAAGGGAAAAGAACATTCCAGAGGGCTTTCACCCAGTTCAAAAGGCCCAAACAGAAAAAGTAAAATTACCTTAAGAGCTACAAGCAGTGTAACTGTTTCAACTGAGTAATATCCTCTGTCCACATAGTCTCCCATAAACAAGTAATTTGTATCTGGTGATTTACCACCAATTCTAAAGAGTTCCATGAGGTCATGAAATTGCCCATGTACATCTCCACACACAGTGACCGGACATCGAACCTCTTGCACGTTGGATTCCTTTGTCAGGATTTCTTTAGCCTACAAAGAAAAAAATAAAGCAATACATTCAGCATTAAACAGCATCAAAAAAGAGGCTTTGTTTATATTAATTCAAAGGGAGAACCTGGCAAAACATGAAACCACAGGCATTTGCAACCCAAGATAGATATTAAAATTTTTAATTTTAAAATTTGCATTTTTGTACTGGTTGGTGGAGGCGCACACCTTAAATCTCAGCACTCAGTAGGCCAGCCAAGACTGTTATATAGAGAAACCCTGTCTTGACCTCCCACTCCCAAATCTATTTTATGTATTTTGTGTGCAAGTTCTTATTCCACCCATGTGCGTCCTAATGATTAAATCAATGTCCTCAGGTTTACTGGCAAGAGACTTAGTCACCATACTAGCTCACTGGCTAAGATATGATACCGTTAGTTTTTCCATTGGCTACCTTGTGGGAGATGTTTAGAGAACATGTACCAAGATGACATTCAATCATCACTCTCAGTTTGTAAAGGCTATCAAATTTCCATCTCATTAGAATACTGAAGACATTAGTAGAACACAAGATCAATGAAAACGACCAGGTGGGCTAGAGAGAAGGCTCAACAGTTAAGAGCGCTGACTGCTGTTTGAGAGGATTCAAGTTCAATTCCCAGCACCCACACAGTAGCTCATACCTATTTGTAACTCCAGTTCCAGGTAACCCAAACCTCTTCTGGCCTCTGAGGGCCCTGTATGGAAGTGGTACAGACATATACGCATACAAATAAGTAAATTTGGAAGAAAAAAAAATAGCACTTAATGTTGTCTCCTCAGGCTCAGGTTTCTTGGTCTTCACTTTTTTTTGGAGTTTAAGACATTTAAATTTTTCTCTCATTTCATTCTATTTCTTTATAGCAATATAAAGTTCATGTTTTACAATTAGAATACCCAATTTAGCATACATGCTTTTTAGGCTGCTTTTAGAAGCCATCATTCAGCCAGACATCCACATATGCTAAAAATGTATACTGGAAGACAATTATCTGCTAAACCATCTGAATGACTCTGCCTTGTGCTAGTCACTGGACACTGATGTACAAAATAGGTCATTTCCATGGCAAAGGAGAAGAGAAAGGCAGTAAGCAAGCAAGGGGGAAAAGAAAACACTAAATGAACAAAGTAGACTTATCCCAAGTATCACCAGGAAGGGGAGACCACTTTAATTAGACACGTGATCAAATGCCCATACTGAAATTTTGCTACCCATCAATCCCAGCAGAGCCAAGGCAGGGGGCTTGCCACGAGTTCAAGGTCAGTCTGGACAATTACATATTTCTATCCTCTCTCAAAAGAATCCTCCTCAACACACAAATAGAAACAATGTTGCTAACGAACCAACTGGTCACAACCAACATCACCACAATTTAAGGCTACATATTTGAAACATGGGTCTCTTCTTTCTTCCCCAAATTTGGTTGCAATCTTTGGAAAACAGAACCCAAGTCAGTAACATGTACTCCCCCCCCCCCAATGCTTTCCCAAGTACAACCAACCATGTTTAAGAATCACTATTTTCTACTCTCCAAAGGCTTGGGGGAGCCTATTTCCCGACATCAACTTTAGAAGAATATTTTCAGTTTAAAAAAGAAATGGAGCTCTTCTATTAAACAAGATCTTATGATCAGGAAATGTGGAAGTTAAAATGCAATCCAAACAATGTGGAAATTCTGGGAAGAATGCAATCTTTGCGGGGGCCATTAGCGCACGACCAACAATCAGTATGTTTGGACTCAGGCATCTCACAATTTCATCGCTAGCCTGATGTAAGAGACCTACAGACAGACTCTACTTTCTTCTCCACCCCACCCGTCCCCAGACAGGGTTTCACCCGATAGCCTTGGCTGTCCTGGAACTCACAGAGATCCACCTGTCTCTGCCTCCTGAGTGTTGGGATTAGAGGCATGTGTACAATGTTTAAATATGGGCCATTCCAACCAACATATCAAATAAGATGAAATGAAAGCAGGATTATGTGAACTAGGTTTTGTAACTCATCCATGGCAGAATTGTCCAAGGAAGACAATAATAAAAATCCAGTTGGGCAGTGGCAGTTGGGTCTTTGTAAACTTGGGATCAACTTGGTCTACAAAACAAGTTCCATGACAGCCAGAACTGTTAACACAGAAACCCTGTCTCAAAAAACCTCACACAAAAGGAAAGAAGGTCCAATTACTCATCACTTCCTTAGAGGTACATAGCATTGTCATTTCTAGTTAACTTACACTGTAGAAAAAGCCACCCATCTAGTTAAGTTAAACACTTTAGTAGAACAGCAGTTCTCAACTGTACTAATGCTGTAACCACCTTTAACACAATTCATTGCTACTTTACAATTTTGCTACTTTTATCAACTGCAATGTAAATATCTGATATGCAGGATATCTGATATGAGACCCTCCCCCACAAAGGAATTTCAGCTCATAGGATGAGAACCACTGACTTAGAAGCAGAAGACCCCAACCATGTTAAAATCCTTCTACGCATTTATGTATCAAGCTACTCATCAAAATGGCACAGGAATCACAGAAGTTATTTCTGCCACCTCTATAGTCAAATCCATGGCTTTGAAAACCAAAAAGGCAATGCTGAGATGTCTATGACCATGCCTGTCATTCACCTTCCCCTAACTTCCAGCAGTCCAAGAAGCCACAGTTTTTACAGGTTGTCAAACACCCTCAGAATTCCCCCAGAGAAGCAGGCTTGTGCAGTAGATAATCATCAAGCTCTTTTTAAGCACAGAATCAACCAAACAGAAGACAGACGACACACTTGTACTCACTGGGGACGTCAAGTCCCAAATAAGCACAAAACTCAAAAGACCCCAAGGAGGCAAAACCGCACATAGTCCCACTGGGGGAAGGCTAGGTTCGGTTGCCTCCTGATCATGCCATGATGCCCAGGTGTGTAGATTGTGATCTCTGTGGAGCTCAGTTGGCTAAGTTTAAACAGACATTGTTTTTCCCACCATTAAAAAAAAAAAAAAGGAAAAAAAAGATAGAAGCTGTATGTGGTTGCAAATGCTTGGCATTTTGGAAGTAGAGGCAGGAGGATGAGGAGTTAAAGGTTGTTCCTTGCTACTAGGTTACTTAAATTCATGACACTGACTGGGCGATGGTGGTGCACGCCTTTAATTCCAGAACTTGGGAGGCAGAGGCAGGCGGATCTCTGTGAGTTTGAGGCCAGCCTGGTAGTTCCAGGACAGGCTCCAAAGCTTCAGAGAAACTCTGTCTTGAAAAACAACAACAACAAAAAATTCATGACACTGTTCCAGAAAGTTCAAGTCCTAGACAACATACTAAGATGGTCTCAAACCAGGCTGATGGTGCAGGCCTTTAATCCTAGTACTTGGGAGGAAGATGCAGGTGGATCTGAGTTCCAAGACAGCTAGGACTATACAGAGTAACCCTGTTTCAAAAACAAAACACAAAACAAGACAAAAACAAACAAAAAAAACCACTGAATCACATAGCAAGAATCATGATATGTCAAGGGTGCCAAAACAAAACAAACTCCTTGTTTTCAAAACTGGCTCAATCATCTAATGCTCATTTTGTTCTATTTAAATAAATTATGATGAAAGTAGAAGCCTTTTTTCCTTCTCAGCTAAGGGTTCTGCCACCTCATCTACAGCGCCACCGCTTGACTTTTGACACTGGGCTTCCCTAACACTGCATGCAGGCCTTGACTTCATTTTACAGCCTAGATTGGTCTACAACTTAGCCTCACACGGCTTAGATGGCCTCTTCTCCTTTTCTTGAGACTAAGTATTTATATATCCCTTAGCTGGGGAGGGCCTCTAACTTAGAGATCCTGAGCCCTTAGCTTACTGTGTTAGAATTAGAGGCACTTTTTAAAAAAAGTTTTAAAGATTTCTTTAAAAAAATTAATGTGCATTTTATGTTTTGCCTTCATTCAACTGTGTGAGGGTGCCAGATCCCCAAGAACTGAAGTACAGACAGCTGTAAGCTGGCATGTGGATGCTGGGAATTGAACCAGGGTCCTCTGGAAGGGCAGTCAATGCTCTTAACCACTGAGCCATCATCTCTTCAGCTCCTAGAGCTGTTTTCTTAAAGGTGCATGTTTATAGTGTTTTCCTTCAAAACAATAAACTCTTGGGAGGATGTGGGGGAAATATGCCTGTAAATCTAGAACTCAGGAGGCACAAGCAGCAAAATCTTGAATTCTAGGACAGGCTGGACCATACAGTAAGACCACCTTCTAATGCCCCCATACAATAAATTTAAAAAATTAAACAAAAAAGTGCTCCAAGCAATTCCTGTAATAGGTCAAAAGTAGAATCTTTTTTTATTTTTGATACGGGATCTCTGTGTATTCCTGGCTGTCCTGGAACTCACTCTATAGACCAGGCTGTCCTGGAACTCACAAAGATCCACCTGCCTCAGCCTACCAAGCGCTGGGATTAAAGGCGTGCGCCACCACTGTCTGGCAAAAGTAGAATCTTAAGGTCTTTAATGAGGGAAATGTGATGCAGTTCACTGGATGATTAATGCTGTGTTTTACTACAGAAATAATCCCATATTTCACAAATTCTGCCCTGAGTAATCTCTGGAAGGAGGCACTAAACATCAATCATCTTATGTAAATAAGTTAGTGTTGGCTTTCTTTTTTTTTCTTTTGTTTTTCAAGGCAGGGTTTCTCTGTGTAGATTTGGTTGTCCTGGAACTTGTTCTGTAGACCAGGCTGGCCTCAAAGGCATGTGAAACTGCCCAGCTAAAACTTTGCTATTAATTAGAGAAGAAGAAGAAAAAAAAAATCTGTGCAGAGATATGCCATCAAGACAAAGTTGAACAGTGAAGGCCTAATAAGGACTGGTCAACTGAATCCAAAGCAGAAGCACAAGCCTTTGCGAACTCAACTCCACACTTGCCCTTACCCAGATAAATGAATAAACAGTCTAGAACCAAAGTTTGCAGCCTTTTGCTCAGCCCCAATACAAGAATTATCACCTGTGAGATAAACAGTAACCTGAAAACAAAAATATGTACTCAGAAATATTATCTACACTTAAATAGACTGAAGCAGGAGGGAGAGAGAATGGAGGAGCAAGCAACTAGCTGGTCATGCAGTCACAACTAAAGAGGACTCAGAAACATGCTCTCTGCTGTGTTCATCCACTCAATATACAACCCTAATTTATAAATAGGTAAAACCACTGTACCGTGAAAAAAATGAAGCAGCTAATCCCAGAATGTTCAACAGTCACCTCTCACCCCCAAACTGGCAATTATAGAGTTCTCCCTCTTAAGCCTACCCTAGTCCTATGAAGAAAGAAAGCTATTTAAAACAATGACACCACCAATAAAATATTCCCCTCTCCTAAACCCAGGTCAGCTCAGATATAGCTCAGGAATGAGAGGGCTTTTCCAAAAATGAATTTTTTTAATTTTTAAAGAAAAAAATGGAAATAGCCACAGCAGGAGCAAAGTTGCAGTCCCTTTAGCACCCTTAGAAGACTTAACTCAAAATTCAGTGTTTATTTTCTCCACACTAAAAAGGATACTTCAGTTAACTATGACAAACTTGACTTATAATGAAAAAGGGAAAATACTGGTTACAACGAAATATTGAACACAGAAATGAATTTGTCCCAGTTATTCCTACAGGGTGGGAATAAAAGCCTCTTTCTGTGGCTCAACTACATCTCAAGCTTTCTCTTGATTTACTTTCAGACAGGGTCTCAAAACTAAGTGGCTATTTTTGAGCATGAAATCCTCTTGCCTCAACCTCTAATAGAGATTCTCTGCACTACCAGGCCTGGTCTCCAGGTTCCATCACTATTGATACTACATGAGATTCACCTTTATAATCAGTATTTGAACACAGATTCTGGGCCTTTGGCAGAGGACAGGGAGGAAATCAGCATGTGAGCATACATAACTACACCTTCTCATTCAGTTAACCCAAGCTGCAATACCACC
Source organism: Ondatra zibethicus (assembly GCA_004026605.1). NCBI lineage: Eukaryota > Metazoa > Chordata > Mammalia > Rodentia > Cricetidae > Ondatra > Ondatra zibethicus. Next base: position 15,398 of record PVIU01011203.1, read on the forward strand.
CACCCTGTGCTGGGAGCACATGGAACAAACGCTCACAGGTGTGCGGAGGCTTTGGAGATGAAAAGAACAGCATTCTGAGAGCCAACTGCAACAGAGACCATGTACCTTTATAGAACATTTTACAACTTAGTCTCTCTCGTGAGATTTATACTACTTGACAAAAAAATGACCTACAGTTTCCATCTTACCAATCTTATCTGAGGGACAAATTAAGTTAGCCACATGCAAATGGAAGAATTACTGTTTGGAAGAGAGGTGGGAAAACACTATCTGAGGAATGGAGCTTTGCAGCAGAAAGAACACAATGCCTTCAATTTATGGAATCACCGACTCAACAATTCAAGATGGCCCTATTTACATGCACCTTCATTATTATCACCTCAACAAGGGTCTAGAAGCAAGATAGGAATATTGAAATTAGAAGTTACAACCTGCTGGGCGGTGGTGGCACACGCCTTGAATACCAGTACTCGGGAGGCAGAGGCAGGCAGATCTCTGTGAGTTCAAGACCAGCCTGGTCTACAGGCTCCAAAGCAACAGAGAAACCCTGTCTCAAAAACAAAAAAAGGAAGTCACACCCCATACAACCTACCCCAACCACCCTCACCAGCCACTCAACCCTTGTTCCCGAGCTTCTGCTTTCTGTCTACAACTAACAACAGTGACCACAGTAACCACACCAAAAAGGAAAACATTCCAACATGCCTCTCCCACCTGTTCATTCTTAATAGTTTAACTACTGCTATGGAGACAGCCAAACAGCCTTTTAAATAAAACCTAGAAATATAGTACTTCACCTAGGAATTTAATCCTGGGGGACCAGGGAGATGGCTCAGCAGTTTAGAACACCTGCTGCTATTGCAAAGGACCTGGTTTCATTCCCAGAACCCACCTGATGGCTTACAACTACCCATAATTCTGACCTCCAAGAGCACCAGGCACGCATACAGTGCACTTACATATACACAGGTAAAGCACCCATACACATAAATCTTAAAGAAAAAGAAAAGACGGTAATATTGGTTAAAAAAAAAAAAAGTTCAGGGGCTGGAGAGATGGCTCAGAGGTTAAGAGCATTGCCTGCTCTTCCAAAGGTCCTGAGTTCAATTCCCAGCAACCACATGGTGGCTCACAACCATCTTTAATGGGGTCTGGTGCCCTCTTCTGGCCTGCGGCATACACACGGACAGAATATTGTATACGTAATAAATAAATATATTTTAAAAAAAAAAAGTTCAGCTTAGCAAATAAATGAGTAAGAAGCAGTTTCCCTTTTCCACACTCCTGCAGCAAATGTCAAACTAAAATGGACAACCGCATGCCTAGGTCAAGAACGCCTTTGGGAGAAGAAACTAAGAACATTCTTTTTTTTTTTTGGTTTTTGTAGACAGGGTTTCTCTGTAGCTTTGGAGCCTGTCCTGGAACTAGCTCTTGTAGACCAGGCTGGTCTCGAACTCACAGAGATCCGCCTGCCTCTGCCTCCCGAGTGCTGGGATTAAAGGCGTGCGCGCGCCATTACCACCCAGCAGAACATTAATTCTTTACGTATTCGGAAGTCTTGAAAGCACAAAGCCAAAACTGGCATCTGATCCCAAGGTACTGCTTAAGTCATATAATAAAAGGCTATTTTATTGCAGTTACTCCAAAAGCAAACTGATACTTTATTTACTTATTTATTTGAGACAGAATCTTTCTAATACAGCTCTGGCTAGCCTCAAACTCAGAGATTCACCTGCCTGTTTCTCAAGTGCTGGGCTTACTCATTTTTGAGGCAGGGCCTCACTGTATAGTCCTGGCTGACCTAGAGCTCACTATGTAGTCTAGGATGTCCTCAAACTCACCTAAGTCCACCTGCCTCTGGCTCTTGGCCATCCTCCTGCATCAGCTTCCAGAGAGCTAGGATTACAGGCATGCATGACCACACGCAGCAAGTAGATAGTATTTACTTTTTTAAATCTGTTGATGGAACTGTGCCTAAAATGAAACTGCATACGCTCACTCCAAACACCAAACTCCCTAGAACAGCAAGGTACATATATATATACTTGAACACACAGTATGCTTAGCTTGGGTAGGAACTTGAAGCCCATCTTTCTTTTTAACGAGTCAGCAACATAACAATGCTCCTCACTGTTATGATACACATTTGGATCCTTTCTGCTTTGAAGCAACACTGTTATTGTGACAAAGTAACAGAAGAGAGTTCTCAAGCTGGTTAATCAGAGTGACCACTGGGGTTTAGTTTTATCTTCACATAAGGGAGAAGGACTTTGAGGCTATCATTCCTTCTTATGAGATCATCAATAGTTATTTTTGATGGGTGTAGTTCTTTAACAAGCCATTACTAAACTGACAGAAAATGTAGCTTATTTTCAAATTTTCTGTTAAAGCTGGACATGGTGGCACATGTATCTACGTATCTGCAATCCTAACATTTGGGAGACTGAAGCCGGAAGATGTTGAGTCTGAGGTCGGTCTTAGGCACAGGAACAGCTGTCTCACAAATGAAACAAAATAAATGAACAAATAATATTTAGAAGGCAAACACACCAAAAGCAAATGTAGTTTTCACCTAGAGATAGAACTGACAATAAAACATTACCTGTTCTGCTTTACTAGGACTTGTACAAGGTATACCAAGGCATGCATCTCCCAGTCTAAAACATCTTAGTATTGTTTGGGAGATTTACATCATTACAAAAGTTGAAATACAATCAAAACCAAGCAAGTTAGGCAACAACATTCTTCAAAAGTATCTATTTCAAGGAAACTTTGAAATAGGTTCAAGAACTATCATTTTCCACCCCCACCTTTTTGGAGATAAGGTCTCACTCTGTAATTCTGGCTGCCTCTGCTCCCCAGTGCTGGGATTAAAGGCATGCACCACCAATCAAGTTTTTTGTTGTCGGTTTGTCAAGACAGGGTTTCTCTGTGTGGCATCATTGGCTTTCTTGGAACTAGCTCTGTAGGCCAAGATGGCCTCAAAGGCAAAGAGATCCACTTGCTTCTGCCTCCTGAGTGCTGGGATTTTAAAAGCATGGGCCACCACCACTCCACTCATGTATTATTATTATTATTAATTTTAGGTGTTTCGAGACAGGGTTTGTGTAGCCCTAGCTGTCCTGGAACTGGCTCTATAGAGGAGGCTTGCTTCTGCTCCTGAGTGCTGGGATTAAAGGCATGCAGCTACCACTACCTGGCAAGAATTATTTTTATGTGGCTCTAAAATTAAAACTTTAGACTACTAAGATAGCTCAGTGGTTAAGAGTTAAGAGTTCATGTTACTCTTGTAGGGAAATGAAGTTGGGCTCCCAGCACCCAAGTCCAGTGGATCAAAATAACCTGACTCCAGGGATCCAACACCTCTCTGGCCTTCATGGGCACTTCCACACACATTTGCATACATAAGACATACATAAAAACCCTAAAATCTATACATATTGAGAAAAAGATCTAAGCCAGCTCGCCTCACAAAGATGTGAAAAACAATACATATTGGATCCATTAGGCTTCAGCCCTCACCCACCCTACCTCTCTATGTACTATCTTTAACAGTCTCTCCAAAGCAAACCTACTCCATGGGTTATATCCTACTCAGTCCATACTTCCTTTAGTTTCTTGTTGCTGCTATAAAGACACCCCGAGAAACACAACTTTGGAGAGAAAATTTTGTTGTTTTCCTTCCTGAGACAGGGTTTCTCTGTGTAGCCCTTGCTGTCCTTGAACTCACTCTGTAGACCAGGGATCCTCCTGGGTGCTGGGATTAAAGAGACACACCACCATGCCTGGCTTGGAAACAGGTTATTTTGGTTCACAGTCCCAGTCCATCACAGCAGGGATGTCACAGTCAGCGGCAGGAGCTTGAGGGGAGGTACTCACATCACATAAAAAGAAAGAGCAATGAATACATCCTCAAACTTTTAATATTACCGTTATTTATTTGTACAGATCAGAGGAGTAAGGTGTTTTACCATGTAGGTCCTAAGGGATCAAACCTAGATCACTGGGGACCTCTATGCTTACACAATTGAGGATCCCCCTCCCCCAATCTGGGAATGGTGCCACTTACAGTGGGTGTGTCTTCTCATCTCAACATAATGAAGGTACTCCTAAACCACGCCCATAGGCCAACCCAATCTAGACAATTCCCGAGACTCTAGGGCAGCAATTCTCAACCTGTGAGCTGAGGACCCTTTCATAGGGGTCCTGTATCAGACATCCTGCATATCGGACATTTACAATACGATTCATAACTAGCGAAATTACAATTATGAAGCAGCAACAAAAATGATTTTATGGTTGGGGGTCACACATGAGGAACAATTCCATTTTAAGGGTTGTAGCACTAGGAAGGTTGAGATCCACTGTCAAGTTGATATTACCATCCTATTCTTTCCAACTAAATTAAAGTTTTTTGAGACTATGTATAATTTATTCTTCATTGTCTTCCTATTCTCTTCATAATAGCATGCAATCTTGGATACTCAGAAACACAAGTGCTAGTTTAGGACACAATCCCATCAGATTAGAAGTGACGTCAGAACATGTTTTAACTATTTTAAAGTAACTGGACTCCTGAAAACCAATTACAACCACTTAGTTGGGAAACAAAAAGTAGTGGTGTTCCAGTCTAATGAGTGGTCTTTCTCTTTCTATACAAACGACTAGCTGACACAAAATGTTCAGAATCAGCAACTAGAAAACAAGACCTGGCAATATATATTAGGTTTGTTTGTTTGGTTTTTTGAGTATATTAAGTAAATTTTGAAAGGTTTATTTCTAGCCGGGAAGTGGTAGTGCCGCATTTAAAATCAGCACGGGGGGGGGGGCAGAGGCAGGTGGATTTCCGTGAGTTCAAGACCAGCCTGATCTAGAGTTCCAGGGCAGCTAAGGGCTACACAAATAAACCCTGTCTTGAAAAACAAAATTATTTTCTAAATCTTAAAAATAACACCTCATTTGATTTCAGAGAAACAAAGATCAAAATATTGGAGATTTAAGTGGAGCTTGGTGTAGCACACACACGTAACCAATCCCAGCACTTGGGAAGCTGAGACACAAGGACTGCCACAGTTAAAAGCTAGTACCAGGGCAGCCAGGGAGGGAAGCGTTCTTTGTACAGAGCTGAGGTAAATAAATCCACGTCTGACTTAAACCCCAATTATTCTCAGCAGCTTCTGAAAAACTGTGTAGTCAGAAAGTATTCATCAAACACAAAATCCCCCTTTTTACATCAAACCACAAAGGAGTGAGCATACAGTGCTCCAAAAACTGTATGCTCCAAAAACTCCAAAAATTCTTCCTAACACAAATTACTAACATAATCCTTAACTTTGCACTAAAATTAAATGTTAAATTAACCGTGAAAAGCGAACACAAAACGGAGTGGAGATGAACATTTTATACTAGAAAACTGCACTAATAAGACTTAAAAAATACCACACGACCGAAAGCTTAACAGCCTCTCTCCCAACTCTTGGGGGAAAACCAATGGAACGAGCTAACCTGAGATACAAAAGCGTACTTACCACTTGGCTGAAACACAGGAGGTCAACTCGGAAATTACTACCACTACTTGTAGACACAAAACACAAGAAAGAAACTTTCAGCCAAGAGAGGACACAACATTTGATTCTCTTCCAGTCTGTGTTGCTCATTCTAAACATAAATGGCACCATGCCAAGTACATTAAACAGAGGATCTCACACTACCCAATTTGAGTCAGCATATACATCATAAATTAAAATGCCACTGGATTTCCAATCCCGAAGCTCTCCGTATAGTATGACTCACCAAATCCTCCATTTCTTCCAACTATGAAAACTTTATACTCCTCCCTTGTAACTACCACTATGACCTTCGTAGAAATTGGGCTAGCGGGTGGTTTTTTTTTTTTTTTTTTGAATCGTTAAACGCACACTTTAAACAGGGCTCAGAGGAAGCCGACCCGAATGCGATGACCTTTCCACAGGCGCTGGGCACGGACTGGCCTCAGAGACCGCCTGTGGGGGACCCTGTGGCATCGCCAGCTCCAAGAAGCAAAGCAAACCCGGCTGCAAGCGTAATGCCTCTTCTCCACCTCGCCGCAGCTCCAGGTCCCGCTCCCGGGCCCAAAGCAGAGCCAGTCCCTGGCCGGACCACTCAGGGTCCCGGCCGCCCTCTTCTTCGGTGTGGGGCAGGGCCGGGCACGGCCGAGAGGCTCGGAAGCCCGGAGCCCGGCGCCATCTTAGGCCGCGGTGGCGGCGCCGTCCAATCAGCGCGCGGGAGGCGGGGGGCGCCGGGTCGCTCGCGAGTCCCCGCGGACAGCGCCGGGCGCCGGTGTGCGAGGTTCGGGGGGCCTGGCCTCCGTGCCGCCATGTTGCACCGTCCCCGCGGCCTCCTTAGGAGCCGCACCTGGGGCCTACCCCAGCTCACCTTCTCGCAGAGGCTCTTGACCTGGGATTCGGAGAGCTGCTTGCACTCGTTCAGCTGCTCGATCCACTGGTCCAGCTCCTTGGTGAACAACTTCTCGTCCATGATGACGCCCGCCCGAACCGGCTGCCGCTCTGCGCTGTTCCCGCGCCGCCGCCCGCACCCGGGCCACACGCACACGCCGCCGCCGCTCCCCGGGGTGCTTCCTGCGGCCCCTGGCGGCTGCTAGGCGCTGGCGCCGGCCCGCTGGCTTCGCTCCGCAGTACTGGGCCGCCGGCCGCGGTGCCTCCTCCTCCGCTCGCCCTAGCTCGGGACCAGGCTTTCTGTAATGGCGGCCGCCCGGCGTGGTGACGTCACGCCGGCGTCAGGGGGCCGTGGGGAGGGCGTCGGAGCGGGGCCCGGACCCAAAGCGGCGTACCGTGGGGCCCGGCGCAGGCGCAGCGGAGCTGGACGCCGGAGGAAGTGCCTTCGATTTCGGGGCGTGGTCCTCCCGCGGGGAGGGCAGCGGGGGAGGGGAAGGGAGGAACGGAGTTAGAGCAAGCGCTGTGCTCGAAGCGGCGAACCCGGTTAATCCGGGAGCTCCAGGCTCCGAAAGACGCCTGCGCCGACTCGGCGCATGAGCAGTCCGGGTAGGCGAAGGCTGTGTCTGTGACCTGGTCCTTGGGGAAGGCCGTCGGGTAACACCTCTCAGATATGGTCTTGGACCTGGCAGCCTGATCACTGAAACAACAGTCACAACCCTAAGGCGCGTAGGCCAGAAGCTCTGGGAACCGCATGGGAGTCCCACGTCTTTGAGGACAAGAACTGGCTCCTAGAGGCAGACTGCCTGGAGTGACCTTCCCCATCTCCGGGCGTTGCAGGATGCTGTAATTAGGTCGTTCGTAGGCGGAGGAAGGTGTACCTGCTTGGGGTGTGTCACTCGCTCACCTGACACCCCCAGCAGACACCTGTCATGGCGCGATGGCGGGGCCGAGGTCAGGCCTTCGATCCTGGCCTGTTCCCGAGCCTAGCTAGCTTCCTCTCCTATGGCCTTCCATAGCTCCGGTGTGCACTTTTCTCCAAGTCCTGTGCCCACTGGAAATGATCCTGGCCTCCTTTCTAGAGGACAAGCCGGTAGAACGTGAACATATCGGTCCTGGCTGTGTTCTGGCGCCAGTAGAAGCAGCTACAGTAAAGGAAGCTGATACTGAGCCCTTGACCTGGTTATTGAATCCCTTTGGGGTTTGCGAAACTTTTTCACGTTGCACTGTCCCTGCATTTACAAGGATACTTGGCTCCACAGAGCGCCAACTATTTACCAGATCCCATGCCTAGAGGACAGAGGGGTCATGTAGACAAACAAGGGCGGCTGCTGCTGCCCTAATGGAGCTTGAATTTCCCCAACAATAATGGCGGAAATGGATGGAATGGACTGAAGTTATACACTGGTCTCCCCAGAGTTTGAGAGGTATAGAAGCCAAAGGATGGTTAACCATGAAGGACAAGGCAAGAGTTGATCTTCTAAGCTCTATTGTGGGGAGCAGTCAAGCCTGACACATGCCGGGCAAGACGCAGCTCTGAGGGCATTCCCCGACCTATGAACTAAGAGAGGGCCTCAGTGGCCCCATCCACAAATGGCAGGGCTGAAAATCCTCCTTTATCAAGGACAACCTGCTTGGCCAGGTGGACTGGCTTAACCAATTCTGTTTTCCCTGGTACCTCCCTCTAGTGTGCCTGAAGAAAGTACCTGAGATCTACTCTTCTAGAAGCCTTCTTACACACTTGTTCTGCCAGAGTGGTGAAAGGTCATGTCAGCTCAATTCTGACTCTTGTTTGCAGTGAACAACCCCAAATTACAGACAGAAGTCTAAGAGTTAAGACTGTGCTATAATAGAGGGATGATTGTCCGGTGGTTAGAAAGCCACGGTCACTGTGCTGCCTTCTCTTATTCTTTGCCATCGTCTTGGACCTATGTGAGAGCTGGCCCTGTCTCAAAGAGTAGGAAGCAAGCAGGGACACACAAAATGGAAATGGAAGGGATTTCTCCAAGGTCAATGGTCAGGCTTGAGAACGTCATACTGCCAAGGTCTTGGCCAGAGTCATACAGCTCCTGATATACACAAGAAGATCAGCATGCATCCCTTATCCTACAGCTTTTTCACCTGCAAAGACAGTGATGATGTTAGTTTGGCAGATTGGGATGTACTAAACGCCCACTATATATGCTAAGGTTATATAATGAGGGTTCTAGCTAGGCACTCCTTGCTAGTAGCATTAATATGTTGTTTATTTTCTCTTGATGCAGGTTACTTGGCTCACCACCCTTACAAAATGGAGGGAAGATATAATTATGTGTACTTAAAACATCTTGCCAGCCAAATAATTAGATGCTGTGACTTAACTTTTTGAGGAATGACTTCTAGGAAGCTCTCATTAGCATTCAGGCAGTGGGATAAGGCAGACCAGATCACAAACAATACAGAACTATGCTAACCAGGCTGCCATTCTCTCAGCAGAAACCAAGAATGCTTTCGTACTCTGTAGAGCCTCAAAATAATCAAAGGGTCTGAAAGTTGGGTTTGATTAATCTGGTCTCAACTAATGTGACCCAAATGACTCAATCTGAGAACTGATGAATTCTTAAAATAGCTGGGAGTGATATCGCATACTGTAATATCGGCACTAAGGAGGATGAGGCAGGAGGATTTCCTCCATCTCAAGGATCTTGCCTGGGTTACACAATGAGTCCAAGGAAAGTGGGATTGCAGCATAAGACCCTGTCTTGAAAGCCAAAAGAGAATTTAAAAGGAAAAAGAATTATCCTTTTACCTTCTGGACAAAACAAAAACAAGTCATTAAGCTTTGAGAATCATGGCTTAGATAATGAATCCAGTGTGCAGTGACTCTGTGTTGCCCAGGATGTTTAAACACAGCTATAAATAACAATCATCTGACGATGGGGGCGGGGCAGGAGGTGGACAACCTTGAGCAAATAGCTTTATAATAGGCACTCTTAGCGAAGATATTAAACTGACGTTAAACATGGAGAAGGGATGAGATGTACTTCGCCAGCATTCTCTTCAACTAAAGTTTATTTTCTTGGTGGTCCTTCCCCGACTTAACCCAACTGACACAGAAAGCAGAGGCATGTAAGGAACAGCTCTAGGGTCAATGGGACTGGGTTCAAATCCCTGTTTTGCAGAAGCCAAGCCAGGGAGGGCACCCCTCCCTCTCCCTTTCCTCCATTCCTTCAGTCTTTTCTCTTTTTCTTGTTTGCTTTCAACAGGATCTGTGTAGACCAGGATGGCCTAGAACTCACAGAGCTCTGCCTGCCTCTGCTTCCACACCCAGTGTCATTAAATGAGATTATAAAGGTATAGCACTGAGCAGCACAGAATAATGTTTTATATCATTTTTATTATAGATCCACTTTTAAATATGCCCATTGCCCATTAGAGTCCCACAGGTATGTAAAAAACACCACATATAATCAAATCATAGCAGCAAGTGGAGATGAGAGAAAATCCACGCAAGGAAAAAGGTAGGAATAGAACAAAAGAGCACTCTCTTTCCTCGTCATCAGACCTGTTGGATAGAGACAGTTACTTAGAAATAAATCCACGAATTAATATTTTGTCAGGCTCATGTTCCTCTTAGCTCCAAATTGTGCATCTAAAATGAGCACCTGACCTAAAAAGGAGAATATGTTCTTAGCACCTATGCCTCAGGAGCCCCAGCCAACATCTTCCTGGCCCTGCTCAGGGAAGAAGGCCTACAATGCTCTGACCAACTGGGTCTGCCTACCCACCAGCTTTCTGCATCCCACATACCCAAGGCAACTGGTGATGTCTATCTCTTCCTTTTTGTAGTCTTCAGAAAACAAACAAACAAAAAAAAATGCCATTTCACCTAGACGGAGTTTTATAGATGTGGTCAAAGTTTGGTGGTCAGGAACTTTGTCACAGATACACTAATGACCTTCCTCCCAACTCCTGTCACTTGACTAAAGACAGAGAGGATCACGTCCCTGCCTGATGCCCATGACGTCCAGGCAGTTCTCAGTTACAGTGGGAAACAGCACGGGAAAAGAAAGGCAAAGTTCACTATGCATAAGGCAGGACAAGCCTCACAAACACTGCCCCGGCCCTGCAGTTCCCAGGGGTACTGTCATATGTCTGTTGACACAGGTGACTGTTATGGTGTAAAAGTACCTTGTAAACTGATAGGTTTATCTGGGTGTGGTGAGGCACACCTGGACACAAAGCACGAAGGAGGCCGAGGCAGTGGGATTGTGTGCTTGAGGCCAACCTGGGCTGGACAGTGAGACCCTGACTCAAAGCAAGCAAATGAAAACAACAGTCATTTTGTATGACACAGCTTTATGAAGCGTCTTTTACAAATATATGCTTCTGAGAAATTTCAGCAAGCTACACAGGAGGTGGCAATAGTGGAGTGGGATTTTCTTTTCTTTTTAAGTCTGTGTTACTTGATTCTTCTGTAATGAGAACATATTACCATGAAAAGAAAACATCCAAGACATCGAGTAGACAGAGCATATCTTCGGAAAGTCATAGGTTCAAAAAACTCATAGCTAGGGGCCCAAGAGATGGCTCAGTGGCTAAGGCACTTGCCACCAAGTCTGATGACCTGACCTTGATCCTGGGAACCACATGGTGAAGGTGAAAGGAGAGCACTGACTTCCTGAAGGTTGTCCTCTGAGCACATGTGTGCTGAGCATGTGCAAATACAGACGAAAAGTAAAATGCAGAGGAAGAAATGGAACCTCATAGCCAGGAGGCCATCTAATGATTCCACTGCGCCTGAGGATGTCACGTTCCCACTTCTTTATGGGAAGGAACACCAGCTCTGTTGTGGCCTTCTCATTTGCCTCCTCACCAGGCATCCCAAGATTCCAACTTGTTGCCCGCAGTGGTGGCACACACCTTTAGTCCCAGCACTCAGGAGGCAGAGGCAGGCGAATCTATATCCGTTTGAGGACAGCCTGGTCTAAAAAGCAAGTTCCAGGACAGCCAGGGCTACACAGAAAAACACTGTCTTGAAAAACCAGAGAGAGAGAATTCCAACTTGTCTTTTCTCCTGCCTTTCCTTTCACAGGCTCTGTCCTCAAATCTTGAGCTTCTTATTGTCCCTCCCCTCTGCCCGTGCGCCCAAGCTGTTCTTTCTCACACCTTTGCTTTAGGACGCTCCCTTGTGTCTGGATGAAACTCTCTGATGACTTTAGGTCTCTCTTCCTCATCTTTTTTCTTTTCTTTCCTCCCCTCCTCTCTCTCTTTCTCTCTCTCTCTCCTCTCTTGCTTTTTTCTTCCTTTCTGTAGTGCTGGGCATCAAACCCAGTGCCTCTCCCATGCCAGACAATTGCTCTATGATTCATAGGTCCACAGAGCTCTCCTGTCTCTCTTCTCAGGAATGTTTGCTCTCTAAGTTGACAGAGGAACCAGCAAGCAAGATGGTTTTATTACTTTTATTACTATGTATTAATTTTTAAAATTTAAATTGTTTGTATGTGAGTGAGAGGGCCACTTGCAGGAGTTGGTTCTCTTGTTCCACTGTGTGAATCCCTGTGGTGCAATTGGGGACATCAGGCTCAATGGCCAAGTGCCTTTACCCACTGAGTCACCTCCCTAGTCTTTCTGTGTTCATCGCTAAATTCTGATCCTGGGGGATGACAATGGTGTTGACTCCCAAAACAAAAGAAGGAACAGATAATGAATGTAGAAGAAAGTGATGGGCGATGGTGTCTACAAGCTGAAGGTCACTTCTCAAAGGAAGCATGCTAATTACTTGCCTCATCCTTGGGGGGAACAGACAAAAGATTATGTGCCTCTGTCAATCACTAACACCAAGAAGAGACAGCATTTGTTTTCTCTTTTTGTTTAGTTTTTGTTTGTTTGTTTTTTGAGACAGGGTTTCTCTGTGCAACAGTTCTGGCTGTCCTGGAACTCACTCTGTAGACCAAGCTGACCTCGAACTCACTGAGACCCACCTGCCTCCAAAGTGCTGGGATTACAGGCTGCGCCACCACCACCCGGCCTGTTTATTTGTTTTTGTGAGGCTTGATTTCTCTGTGTAGTCCTGGCCTTCCTGGAACTTATTCCATAGACCAAGCTGGAATGGTCTCAAGAGACCCACCTGCCTATGCCTCCCAAGTGCTAGAATTAATAATGTACCCCACCATGTCTAGCAAAGAGCTAGCATTTGTTAATCACTGTTGCTCATCTCTGAACTAAAACTTCTAAATCACCTTGCTTGCAAATGAGACCATCCCTGAATACCAGCAGCCTAGGAAGGAATGAGAAGAGAAAGATTAGCTAACTTTTAAAATGAATTGTCAAAAACAAAATAAAATAAAATGAATTGTCTTTGCTTGATACTGCTGTTTCCCAGGATAGGGAAGTTACTCTGAAGTGTTGATCTGTCTTGCCTTTAAACAAGTAAACAACTGAGTTCTAGGCCAGCCTGGTCTACAAGAGCTAGTTCCAAGACAGGCACCAAAGCTACACAGAGAAACCCTGTCTTGGAAAAACACAAAACAAAACAAAACAACAACAACAAAACAAAACAAAACAAAAACCCACCAACAAATAACAAAAAACAATGTTGGAAGAAGCTGCTATTTCATTCCTGGCTGCTCAGCCCCGAAATAACCACACAGATACTGTATTAATTAAATCACTGCTTGGCCCATTAGCTCTAGTTTCTTATTGGCTAACTCTTACATATTAATTTAACCCATTTCTATTAATCTGTGTATCGCCATGTGGCAGTGGCTTACCGGGTAATGTTCCTAGCGTCTATCTCCGGAGGCTCCATGGCTTCTCTCTAACCCCGCCTTCCTTCTCCCATGCTATAGGCCAAGCCAGTTCTTTATTCATTAACCAATAAAAGCAACACATAGACCTAAGGACCTCCCACACCAAAATAATGTATCACAGACAGCACTCCCTTCCTCAGGGGAGCCAGCTCTTCTATAGGGAAAAGATAGTTGGGATCATCTCCTATCTGCTCCCATCAATCTGACTGACTTCACACTCATCCTTTCAAGCCAGTTTCTCTGTCTAACAATGTGGAGACTGTATACATTTAAATTCTCAGTCCTGCAGGGTGGTGGTGTCACACACTTTTAATCCCAGCATTTGGGAGGCAGAGGCAGGTGAATCTCTGTAAGTTTGAGGTCAGCCTGGTCTACAGAGCTAGTTCTAGGACAGCAAGGACTACACAGAGAAACCCTGTCTCAAACAAACAATATCTCTACATTTATCCATGAATTAAGGACTGAGAATTTTGTTGTTTGTTTGAGACAGGGTTTCTCTGTGTATCCCTGGCTGTCCTGAAACATGCTCTGTACACCAGGTTGGCCTTGAACTCACTCACAGAGATCCACCTGCCTCTGCCTCCTGAGTGCTGGGATTAAAGGAGTGCCCCACCACCGCCTGGCTTGTTGTTGTTTAATAGACATATTTTATTAATAATTTTCTTTTGGTTTTTTGAGACAGGGTTTCTCTGTAGTTTTGGAACTAGCTCTTTTAGACCAGGCTTGAACTCACAGAGATCCGCCTGTGTCTGCCTACCGAGTGCTGGGATTAAGAGCACCACCCAGCTATTGATAAATTTTAATGATTTATTTATGTTCATTGGTGTTTTGCCTGCATGTATGTCTGTGTGAGGGTGTCAGATCCCTTGGAACTGGAGTTACTGACAGTTGTGAGCTGCCATGTAGGTTTGGGAACTGAACTAGTGTCCTCTGGAAGAACAGCTAGTGCTCTTAGCTGCTGAGCTATCTCTCTAGCCTGAGAAATTTTAGATTTATATGCAGCTGTAAAATATAATATGGAGAGATCACCGTTGCCCAGCACCAGCATCTTGCAGTGTTATAATACAATGCTACAACTTGGCTACTGTCACTGACTCAACCAGCATGTGTGACTCACATTTCCCCAGTTTTAGATACACATTTCTGGGTTAGTCTGCTTATAGTGTTCTACAAGCTGGCATTTTCTTTTTCATCGACTTTTTTTTTCTTTCTGTAAAAAGGACCTTAACCTTTACAGTTATGATTCTCTCAAGTACCTACTTTCCAAAAAGGAATTTGGTTCCTAGCTCCAGAGATTCTAGAAGACTAAGATTCCAAAACCTCTGTAGCTCTCAGTTCCAATAATGAGCCTAAATCATTTTGAGACAATGCCTGACTATATTGCCCAGAGTAGCCTCAGACTTGTTCTGTAGCCTAGGCTAGACTCAAACTTGTGATTCCTCTCTCTCAGTCTCCTGAATTCTGGGACTGCAGGTGTGTGTTACCATGACAGGCGTAGGAATACAATGAGTTAAAAGGTGACAGGAAAATATAGGGAAAGGGAGGAAAATTCAAAGGCATAATTCATAGCCTGTCATGGCTTGAATTCAAAATGTCCCTCACAGGCTCTTGTTTTAAGTACTTCTTTTCTGGCTGGGGTGCTGTTTTGGCAGGTGGTGGAACCTCTAAGAGGTGGGTCCCGCTGGTAGAAGTAACTTTCTAGAGACAGGCCTTTGACGACGCTAACCCAGACTCTTCTTCCAACCTTCTCTGCTTCCCAGATCACCACTGTGGTGGCCTAAATGAGAAATGTCCCCCAGAGGCTCATGTATTTGAACACTTGGTCCCCAGTTAGTGTCACTGGGACAGTGACAACCCAGCCTCAGGAGCTCATGTGATGCCACCACATGGCCATGAAGCTGCAGGACTTGTTCTCCTGCTCACTTTGGGTCTTGATTTGCTACAGCATGCTGCTGCAGTCCTGTTCTTCCCGCTGGGGCTGGCTATGCCACTCTGTGCCACTGTGTGTTGGGAGTACTTACTTTTGTGTTCCATGAGGTCTCACAGGTGAGAGATTACCTTGAGTCCCAGAAGAAACTTTGAATTTCTGAACAGAGGTGGGTGGGCTGTTATACTATGTGGACTATTCAAGTTGAACTAAATGCACTTTGCATTAAGAGATGGCCTTTGTAGGGCCATGACAGAACGTTATTATTTAAGTCTGAGCTGTGCCCTACAGGCTCTTGAAATTTGTTGTTGCTGTTGTTTTCCAAAGTGCTTGGATTATAAGCATGCATCACCATGCCTGGTCAATCTCAGTGTTTGTTCCCTAGCTCTTGGTATTATTCTGGGAGACTTTAGGACCCTTAGAAGGTGGGCCAGGCTAGTAGAGCTCACAAGGGGCAGGTCTTACACAGTAACAGCCCAGACCCTGGTTCCAGCTGCTCCTGCCCAGCCACATGCCTTCCCTATCACAAGAGATGTCACTTCTGAAACCATGAGCCCAGATGTTCCTCCCTTGGATTGATCCTATCAGGTATTTTATCATGGTGCTAAGACATGTAACTATGACACAGTCCACTGAGCTCAGGTTCCTGCAGGGAGGCAGACAGTCCAATAGGTAAACAGATCATTTATTAATCATGTGCCCAAGAGAGAGGACATTGCCTGGTAACATTGGGAAAGTCTTTCTGCAGAAGCTGAGGCTTGAGTGCCATCTCGAAGGATAACCCGAATTCTTTAGCTGAGAAGAAAAGAACTGTTAGAAACCATTCCTTCTTAAAATCATATCTAGTCTATTCTCAGTGCTTGGAGAGAACACAGGAAACCATGTCTACATTTGTTTACAATGTTAAGGTGTCAGATTCTTCAACCCCTGTGTACAAGTGCTGAGGCCAAGAGATTTTTTCCCCCTTGAGTCTGTTTTCCACTATCTTGTCCAAATTGGACACCAGATCCTGTCTGCTTAGTCTGAGAAAGGCATCTTATCTCTGGTGCTTTGATCACATCAGAGCTTATATTTAAAGCATGAGAGATGAGAAAAGACCGCAGCTATGCCCTTGGCTCTGTCTCATGGCTGCACCACCCTCCTCCTCTCTACTGAAGACTCTGGAAGCCAATCCTTCACAGTTGATGGGAGTCAAGGTTGGTCAAACCATGAATAAAGCATCTTAGCTCTCCAATTACTGAGTTTTCCTTTCGTCAAGGGCTCATCAGAACCCCTCGGAGGCATGGGGGTCCTGGCCCCTCATGTCTGTTCTCCATCTTTGCTGGTTAGCTACCTTGTGTGTACTCTGGCTCAGATACCCCTGGGATTTCTGTGTGGGCGTCAGGTTCCCCATAAGGCTGCTCAGTTTTCAGCTCTGCTCTCACAGAGACTGCACTTTCTTCTATAGCCATCTCTGAGTCTGGGACACTGACTCCTAGACAACCCATACTTTGAACAGCCCCTGGAAGCCATGTTCAAGGCACTTTTTAAAAATGATCTCCTGGGGGCTGGAGAGATGGCTCAGTGGTTAAGAGCACTGACTGCTCTTCCAGAGGACCCGGGTTCAATTCCCAGCACCCACATGGCAGCTCACAACTGTCTGAAGATCCAGTTGCAGGGGATCTGACACCTTCACACCAATGCACATAAATAAAGTTAAATAAAAAAAAATGATCTGTGTTCTACAGGTTACTTAACCCCAAACTTCAGCACTTCCTCCGCAGCACCATTCTCACAGGGTTAGTTCACTCTTTAAATAAATGACCTGGCTGGGTGTGGTGGCGCACACCTTTAACCCCAATGCTTGGGAGCCAGAGGGAGGCAGATCTGATCGAGGCTACATAGTGAGTCCCAAGACAGCCAAAGTTACATAGTGAGACCCAGTCCCAAACAAACAGCCTATGCCAGAGAGATGGCTCGGTGGTTAAAAGCATGCACTACTTTTTCAGAAGACCCCAGTTTGATTTCCAGTTTGTGATCCATATCAGAGGGCTCACAATTGCCTATAAGTCCAGCTCTTAGAGATCTGGACACTGAGGGCACCTGCATATATCCACACAAAGAAACACATATAATAAAAAGTAAAAATTTTAGAAAGGCCCATATAGCTGGGAGGTAGTGGTGCACGCCATTAATCCCAGCACTCAGGAGGCAGAGGCAGGCGGATCTCTGTGAGTTTAAGGCCAGCTATGTTGAGCGAGTTCCAGGACAGGCTCCAAAGCTACAGAGAAACCCTGTCTCAAAACACCCAAAAAAAATGCCCATGTGAAGGTCTTAGCTTGTGGCTGGCAGTCCATCTTATATGAGCTGTTATTAACATTATTTTGAGATGGAGTCTCAGAAAAAAAAAAAAACAACGTACACATACACATCACACAATTCATACCACACACATGCATAAACAGTTGTGCCTGTCTTTCTGGGTTTTTTTGTTTATTTGTTTTGTTTCTTTTAAGGTGAGGTCTCTCTCTCTATAGATCAGGCTGGCCTCAAACTTGTAATTGTCCCATCTCAGCCTCTCAAATGCTGGGATGACAGGTATGTGCCACTGTGCCTACCTCTCCAGCTTGTGTGTGTGTGCTTGCATGTGCCTATACACTCAGAGGAAAGTGAAAGCTGAGTTCATATTTTGTGGCCTGCTTTATTCATTTAATGGATCATGAGTACTGCCTCATGTACTTAGTTTACTATGTGACAGTCATATTTTCTGCTGCTACCTGGGTTTCTAACACGTTGATATTCACACAATTCATAGTGCATTATCTTGGTCCTTAAATTGCCTCCTATTTTGTGTCTGTATGCAGTGCTGTGGTAAATGACCTCACTCATAAGTTTGTGTCTCTGGCTTTATCTCAGGACAGATGCTTAGGAGTGGTGCATCTCTACTCGGCTGCTGCTTTGCTAACATTAGGGATGCAAAATCGCACCATAATCCCTGGCTCATGACACATTCTCATAGTTGGCAAGTGGATGGTCCAATCTTATTGTATAGGTAATAAATTTATTATTTTAATAATGTAATCAGTAACCAATATTTAACCACAGCCTGTCATCTCCCTCTCCTCCCCCTCCAAGGGCACCATCTTGATCTATACTCATTCCCTTGCTTTTCTTTTCATGTTGTTTCATTGTTTCTATATATATTCCTAAAAAGTACTTTTTTAAAAAAATTGTTAGCTTTACTAATAGGGTAATGGTTGCATGTAATTGTTTAAGGCTTTTTCTGTGTTTAATATTAACTGACTAACATCCAACCACATCACTGCACATTGCTGTGGGTTACTTGAACTGATGGATACATCCAAATCATAAATGTGCCATGGTCCCTCATCCCATGGATGACCAACACCATCTCCAAGGCTTTGCTCTTCCACACAGCACATCTGTGATGTCATCAACAGCTCCTGCACTCGCACCAACCAGAGACCCGAGACCCTCTGGATATTCACTCTCTGGTGTTCATGCTTCTCTGATCTGAGAGCCATGTTGTCAGGCCAGTCTCCGGACAGACGGCGCAGTTTGCTCCTCCCCTAGTAATACAATGTGCACCTTCCCACACTCTTCCTAATGACAGAATCAGTTAGGCCATTTTGACCATTTCACAGACAAAAGGTGACCCCTCCTGGCTCTGCGGCCAGGTACTGATTCCTCTTGAAGCTGAGAACAGGTTTTTGATTCTGAGAATTGTCCCCAGTCTGATAACGTCAGCAATTTCTGGAACACATTTCCCAATGGCTCAGCTGCTTTCCCGTGTACCGAAAGGAATGACACTGTTGGGAGGAGGCTGTGAGGGGAGCCAGGGTGGGAGACGTGCCCAGCTTCCCACAGTGGAAGATTGTCTCCTGGTCCCAGCCCCTGCCAGTGTCCGATCACTCCTGATGAAACAGGCTTTCTCTCTCCCTACTTGCTATCCTAGAAAAGGCAGCATAATGCTACCCTTTGTTCTTAAATTGATAAATTTAAACCTCCTGCTTTGCTCTGCAGTAAAAGAAGTTTCTATTTTGGGCTCGGTGACATAGCCAAAACCAAGCAAGAGCAGCAGGCTGCAGCATGAGTTAATAGCTTTCTTTAGGGGAGAGAGGATCCACAAGCAAAAGGAGAATCTTCCAAAGCATGTCTTCTGCACAGCAACACGCAGCCCATTTGTCTATCTTTCTGCTGACAGATGTATTTCAAGACTGAAAACTAAACACTACTTAACATTCAAAGTAAACTGGGGGATTAACCCTGAACTGACAGTTCCCCTCCACCCCTTCTTGAAAGTGTCTCCTGTAGTCAAGGCTAACCTGGAATTCCTGATCCTCCTGCCTCTACCACCCCAGTCCTGGGATTTACAGGCACCATGAGCCACCATGCTCGGTTTGGATTTCTTAGTCAAATGCAAGAATTTGCTGATGTCCCCTGTGTCCCTAGCACTCAAATTGCACTGCCAAAGAAGACAGTTCTTTCCTCAGGGGATTTGTAGTCACCAAAAAAAAAAAAAAATGATGCTAACTTGAGGAGTGTTCTCCTAGTCTGCTTCTGTGTGAGAAACCTCCCACACTTGGGTAGGGGTCTCCAGAAGACTCAGGCTTCCAGAAAAAAGGGCAGGTTCAGATCTATCTAAGCCTGGCACCAGTTAGCACAAACCCAGGTCTGGAAGAACCAGGAAGCAAAGACTGAGTCCTCTCACTCTCTCTTGTTAACATTCCTCTTATTTGAAGCTTCAAGTGTGTTCAGGACAGATGGCAATGAGATCAGCTCTATTAACTATGTCTGGTTTCAGTGATTATCAACATGTCAATCTCATTCCATCTATACCCAACCACTCCCACCCAACATATCCATTTTAAACCAAATTAGAGTCCTTTTCATCTTTTTATACTTTATATGTACTTGTAGGAAAGCAGACTTTTTTCAACAATTACTGTATAGAGGTTGAAAAAACAATGATGATTAGTGTCATCTAGGGTCAGAGGTAGGACTTGGTGTTCCTTGTTCTTCACTGACTTCTTGCAATAGTGTGGTCTGACTCAGAGCAAGGCAATGTCATTTGGGCAGCTGGAGTGGTGTAGGCCTGCAACTGCAGCACTTTGGAGGTAGAGGCAGGAGGATTAGGAGTTCAAGGCCATCCTCTGTTATACACAAGCCCCAGACCAGACTGGGCTACTTGAGATCTTGTCTCAAACAAATACATATAAAATAAAAATAAAAAGCAAGCCTACAAAGTGACTTAGCTTGTGGACACTTGCTGCCAAGCCCAGGCACTCACACAATGGAAGGAGAGACTTCTGACTTCCACATCCCAACACTAACTAAATAAATAAATGTAAAAACATAAGACTACCACTTGCATTATTTGTTGATGTAGCTCATCACCAAGGCCAAGGAGAGAGCAGGCTTCTAGTCTTTGTTCATAGTTTTAGTTTATAATTTTTTAAAAATTTTATTTGTAACAGCATCCTCTACCCTTGCCTTTACTTATTTGTATTTTGTTTGTTTGTTTTTCCTACTGTCCACTTTCTGGTAGGATTGAAGACAACAGGTCTTTTACTTGCTATGGCTATTTGACAGACTACTCCAGTCTAGCGGTAGAAAACCACCACCAGTTTATCAGACACACCGGAGCCAACCAGCAGGAATTCAAAGGTGGCACTGTGGGGATGGCCTCTCTCTGTCCCATGCTTATTTGGGGACTCCTCCGGGAAGGTTCAGTGTCTGCAATGATGTCACATCTGAGATCTGGCAGTACCTGAAGGTTAGATGACCCCTACACAAGGGCTGCAGCTAGAGCCCTGACATGTATGCTCTCTATGGCTTAGTTTGCCGACAGTAGTGTGGGTTCGAGAGAATCAGACTTTTTGTTTGGTTATGTTTTATGCGGATCAAAGCATTCCAGTCAACAAGCCAGAGGCTGTATCATTCTTTATGACCACATCTCAGAGCTTAGTGTCAATCTTGCTGTGCTCTAGTGGGTAAAAGTCCTGAGCCTTCTTAGGTGGGATGGGTCAGACTCTACCTTTAGAATAGAAAAACCCCAGCAGAGCATGGGGGGGATGACCCAGTGGGAGGTCAGGATGGCCAGTGGAGGTTGCCTCTCTTGTACCAGCCAGGAAAGATGTTGTAAACGGAGGAACCCTGGTGGAGAAGAGAAGAGGAAGTCAGGCACATCTCACAGTTGTACACACTGCATCCTTGATGACTGAGGGGCTGGCTGAGCTGAAACTCGGTACCAACTGTGCCCACATCTCCCGCAGGAACAACGGTAATCCCCACTTCATGTTAGCTACGACAGCACGGCAGGAACCTGATGGACTGCAGCCGTTAGAGGCATGCGTCCTCCTGACACTGGGCAACCACTGAACACAGGTTGTCATGGAGCATATTCAGTCTTTTGTGCATGAAGCTAGACCCACTAGTTAACCATAAAACTTGAAGCTTAAATATTGTTTCAAATTACGTGTGTGTGCTTGTGCATGAGTGTAAGTGCCCAGAACCCAGAAGAGACCATCACATCCTTGAGAACTAAAGTTACAGGGGCTTGTAAGCCACTCAGTGTGGGTGCTGAGAACTGAACCCAGGTCCTCCACAAGAACAACAAGTGCTTTTGGCCTCTGAGTCATCTCCCAGACATCAAATATTGTTTTTAAATAGTATGCACTTTTAGCTTATAGGTCTCTCACTTGTTATTGCTGTCTTGGTCTAGAATGCTATAGCACTGTCTCAGAAGTTGAGACAATATGTCCTATGTATAGGACCTGGCCCCTCTGCTATCAGGCTTAGCTAGGCACAAAATATGGACACAGAATTTCTAGGAAACCAAGCCAAACATAACTGAGGCTTTTCTTTCCTTCTCCTTATTAAAATTTTTCAGTCCTCATTAATTGTTAGCATAGCTTTGGTATTTGGGATAAATACAAGAGTAAATACTTACATTCCACTTCTGGATGTCAGGAAGCTAATATAAATTAATTTCCTGGGGGCTGAAAGGTGGCTTAATGGTTAAGAGAACTGGCTGCTCTGCCAGAGAACCTGGGTCAGATTTCCAGCACCATGTGGCAGCTCACAACTTTCTGTAATTTCAGTCCCAGGGAATCCATCTTCTGGCCTCTGTAGGAACCAGGCATGCATGTGGTGCACAGACATACATGCAGACAAAAATACCCATACTCATAAATAAATTATTTAATTTAAAAACAAATACATTTCCATGCATTAAATATAATGTGTTTTTAATTATGTGAATGGGTGGGGGGGCTGTGCATGTGTGAATGTCAGTCCCTCAGAGTCCAGACGAAGGCAAGGTTTCAGATCCCCTGAAGCTGGAGTTATAGGCTGTTGGGAACTGCCCAGCTCAGGTCCTCTGCAAGAACAGTACATGCTCCTAACCACTGAGCCATCTCCACAGCCCAATTCCTAAGCACTTTGCAGAGCTGAATAGCATCAGACACCCACACCTGACAAGAGCAGGTGGGTACCAAAACACTCCCACAGAAGCCGCATCTAAAGTTCTCTCAAAGAAGCCTGCAGGGGTGGCACACACTTTTAATCCCAGCACTCCAGAGATAGAAGTAGGCAGATCTCTGTGAGTTCGAGGTCTGCCTGGTCTACAGAGCAAGTTCCAGGACAGCCAGGGCTATGGAAAGAAATTCTGTCTCAAAAAACAAACAAACAACAACAAATTCCTCTCAATAAGATTATCAAAATACAATGATGATACTAATAAAGTCAATAAAGATGGGGATAAACATCTGTGTGAGGAAAGCCTCAAATGGCACGGTCTGGACACTTAATTCTTGTTTTCTTTAGGATTTTAATGTTTTTCTAACTCATTAAACCTCAGATAGAGAACATCCATCACATTTTACCAGTACATAGCACATTATACCCTAATCAATCCATGCAAGGCTCCTCTCTTCTTTCGAGTATTAGTATATATGTATGCATGCATGAATCTGTGTGTGTATGTAGTAGTATGTGCATATGCATATATCTGTGTATGTATGCACACGTGTGTATAAGTATCAAGTAGTAGTATGTGCATATGCATGCATCTGTGTACATAAGCATGCTCACATGTATTTGCCCCATTCCTCTCTCTGGTCTTCTCTTTCAAGCAAACATTCTAATCCACTTGATGCTTCCTGGCTTATATGTGTTCATGTGAGGTGTGTGCTATGGTTTGCATGTATTTTTATTTATATGAACAGTACGGAGTTACAAATCTCATTCTGTCTTCCTTTCTTTTCACACATCAGTTATATTTTCTAGGCCTGCCCATGTTTCTACCTGTACATTTCATATATCAGACCAACCGCTGAACAGCATTCTGTAGTACATACCCAGGACATCTGTCATCTCTGTCTTCCTAGTCACGGGTCCCCCAGCGCCTACAGCTCCTCTTCCCAAATCGATGCTGCCAGGAGCGGTCATCTCAGTGACCCTTATCAGACTCACACGGGAATCTCTCTTGCTTTTTTTAGTTACATTTTTCTAACTTATCATTATTATCATGTGTGCATGTTCGTGGTTGAGCATGTGTGTTGTGACTGTGTGCGTGTTCACACATGTGCATGCAGACAAAGCATGTGGAGGTCAAAGGACAGCTTTCAGGAGTTTGCTCTCACCTTCCATTTGGCTGAGGCAGGGTCCATACTCGGGAGGCTGCAGGCAAAGGCTTCTCCTTTTTAGCCCTTGCTCTAGATCCCCTGGACTGAAACAAAGGGCTGAGGGACAGTACTCCTCATGCTCTCTTGATGGTAGAGAGACCTGCTCCCCTTCCCACTGTTGCACTCCCTTGTGTAGACACAGGCAACAACATTGAGCAGCAGCTCCAAGTGGCTTTGCCACAGTGTGGAGACCTGGCCCCGAGCCACCCATGTTTGTCCCTTGGTAAAAGTCTTGTGACAGAAATAAACAAGGGTGGTTTCCACCTAAGAATACCAAAGAATAGGCTTGGCTATAGCCATCTGGTGAACTTTTAAAACCGGCCAAGATTGAGATCCAACAGAGGCTCTTAGTGACTGTACAAACACATTTAAGCCCTCTTAAAAATGACTGTGTGTGGAGAAGAAATATCTAGCTATAAAGAAAGCTGCCATTGCCAATTTTATATTTTTATTGATTTATTTTGGCTTTTTGAGATAAGATTTTACTCTGTAGCCCAGACTGGCCCGGAACTCAGGGTCCTCATTCTTAGCATACCCAGTGCTAGTATTACAAGTGTGGCTTACCCTTCCTAAGGGCATGGCTGCAGCATAACTGTGCCCTTTCCTGGTAGAGGACCTGAGTTTGGTTCCCACACTGGGCACATCACAACAACCTATAACTCCAGCTCCAGGGGATCAGTGCCTCCTTCTAGACAACATGGGCACCTGCACTCACACCAAGAAGTCCCATAGAGTCTCTAAAGCAGCGTGCTGGACAACTCAACACCGGAGAGGACACCTGGCACCCTACAGTTCCGTCAGTTCCTCAGAGTGCACAGATGAGTATCCACCCAGCACCAGCAGGTCCCCTCCCCTTGGGTCAAACCCTGGGGTGAGAAAGTTTTGTGCTGTTGTCTTGGCAACAGCCGGGGACTCCAAGGTCCACATACCGGGCTTCTGAGGCCTTGATGAGTCAGCTCTGCTTCCTCCTGTACTTCCTTACCACCAGCATAGTTCAGTTGCAGGCTGGAACCAGGAAGGGCTGACAGTATCACCCATTCCCCACAGTGACTCATTTGGTTGTCTCAACAGCTTGCTTGAAAGACAAGTTACTCCCCAAAACACTATTTGGAAGGCCAAACTAGAGATCATAGTTCTCAAAATTTGCCACTCTAGTAACCAACCAATCACTTGCTTCCCCAGAGCCTCTAAAAAGACAAGGCTGAGGTTGGCTGTGGTAATGTACTGTGGAGGAGACCTGGCATGACCGCAAGTAAAGTCCCTGTACACTTAAGGACTTTGGATCATATTTAAGAAAACGCTATGACATTAGCTATAGTATTGTCTATAACTTTATGATAAAAGAGGACTAAGAATTGTTGGAATAGCTGGATCACCTCCCTCTCCTTTTTCTTCCACCCAAGACTAGATTATCCCACTCCTGTTTGGCTTTTTAACATTTTTTTTTTTTGTGTGTGTAGCCCAGTCTGGTCTCAAACTTACTATGTAGCCTTGAACCTCTAATCCTCCTGCCTCTGCCTTTCCAGGTGTTTGCCCCCATGCCTATCTATGCTAGCTAGTTTTATGACAACTTGACAAAAACTGGAGTCATTTGGGAAGAGGGAATCTCAATTGAGAAAATGCCCATACCAGACTAGCCTATGCTGCATTTCTAATGGGAATTAATGTGGGAGGGCCCAGCCCGTTGTGGGTGATGGACCCCTGGACTGGTGGGTCCTGGGGTATAAGAAGGCAGGCCAAGCAAAGCATAAAGAGTAAGCCAGTAAGCAGCACTCTTCCATGGCCTCTGCATCAGTTCCTGCTTCCATGTTCATGCCTTGAGTTTCTGCCCTGACTTCCCTGGATGATGGACTACAAGTTGTAGGATGAAATAAACCCTTTCCCCCAATTTGCTTTTGGTCATGGTGTTTTTC
Organism: Ondatra zibethicus; assembly: GCA_004026605.1. NCBI lineage: Eukaryota > Metazoa > Chordata > Mammalia > Rodentia > Cricetidae > Ondatra > Ondatra zibethicus. The sequence goes on from PVIU01011203.1 coordinate 41,147, forward strand.
ACAGAAATAGAAACTCTAAAACCCTGTCTTTAGATTATTTCTATTTTGCAGGAAGAAAAAAACCATGCTGTGATCCCCTGGTTTCAGAGAGGATGCTGTCAGTGTTGACGTGAACTCAGACATTCTGGACACCGAGCCTAGCACCAGGTAATCACCATTTTGAGAATATTAGCTTATATTCTTTGATGTGTTATCCTTAATATAGTATTTTATAATCTTCAAGACACTATAATATTCAGTCAGGGTCAAGGATGAGTGGCTGGTTAGGTAGAAGCCCTGTAAAGAACGAGAGAAGCCCGAAGTGAAAGAGCTCCAAGAACACAGACAGAAGGTGCAGGCAAAGGCACATGTAACTGGACACCACTCAGTTGGCTTAGGTTGGTCAGACTTGACTGGATGGCTGATGGGTGAAGAGAATGTGTGCATGAAGATGAAGCGCTACTGGGAACAATCACCAGTAGCTCTTTTTCCCACAGCACTGCTGTGAGATCCAGACACGACTAACCCTGCCCTCTACCTACAGAGTGATCACTGAAAAATTACATATATTTTCAAACATGCATAATATGTATATATAATTAAACAAATGTAACAGGTATAATTTCAAACATCTATAAAGGTCATAATCACTCACTAATTTATGTAATATAGTGAATAGTATAATGACTTCACTTCCCCAGGCAAGGCCCCATAATCTGGCTCCATAATCATCAACTCATTATTACTTTCCTGCATTCTCTATGATGCTCATCCTGGGATATTCTGAAGTAAATCCCATGCATTGAAATCTCACTTGATATTTAATATCTGTCTCTAAAAGAAAAATTTTGCCAGACAGTGGGACACACACCTTTAATCTCAGTCCTTGGGAGGCAGAGGCAGGCGGATCTCTGAGTTCGAGGCCAGCATGGTCTACAGAATGAGTTCCAGGACAGCCAGGGATACATACAGAAACCCTGTCTCAAAAAAAAAAAGATAAAATGTACAATTTCAATCTGATCACTTTTATACTTAAGTTAGCAGTTCCATAATACCCAGCTGTCTTAATCTGAGGCAGCAAATGAAACACTGGTGAAGGGAGAGCGGTAAAGTGCGGGTCAGACGGCCCTTACCCCATATGGATGAAACCCGACTACTTAAGATTTCAGAGGTTTTCAAAACCTGAAAACTTTGTATAGACTTTTCAGGTTGATCATCCCCGATCTAAAACCCACAAATGTTCCAGTTTTGCACTTTGGGATGAGGGATGTTCAACTGTGCCACAATCCCCATGGGCATTTATTTCAATAAAGGGCATGTCAGATCTGTTGCTAGGACCCCAGGGTGGGCTATGAGATTTCAAGAAGTCCAACGTGTGTTACATTTTGTTACATGACAGTCTACATTTGGGGTGGGAAGTCATGGGGACACACTCACTGCAAAAATATTAGGGAGTCTGTCTCTTCATGAGCAACCCCTTTGTGACTCCATGCCATGGTGACACACATTAGTGACACATACAGCTCAGGAATGTGAGCCAGCACAAAGGGCAAGGGAGTCACAAGTGCATCTGGAACACAGGCAAGAAGCAGAAGTCTATGAGAGCTTTGCAGAGTCCAGTTTTGCATGTTTTCTGTCTCCTTGGAACTAGGAACACATGCTTATTTGGCATGTAACAACACAGTGCCATTCAAGGGGGATAGAAGAAAGGGAGTCATGCAATAAAGGGTTTGGTTTAAATGATACATGTGTGTATGTTATCCATATTCTCTAGGAGGATTGGTGAATGGGCCCTAAAGAATATCACATAAACAGGTCTGTTCACAAAGCTCCTAAAGATCCATGTGCAAAAATTTTTCTAAAACAAACTCCCATTTGACTCTGTTCATTTTGAGACAGGGTCTTGCTGTAATCCAAGCTTCTCTGGAACTCAGGATGTAACTCAGACTGGCCTTGAACTCATGACAATCCTTCTGAGTGCTGGGATTGCAGGAATGGGCCATAACATCTGTCCAAATTCTAGTTTTAAAGTTGTAGAGTAGAACAGCTGGCTGGTTTTCATGGCTCCTGTCCTGCCCTTCCCACCTAAAGCACATATTTGGTCCTGTCACTTCATTAATAGCATCTAAAGCTTCCACTGCCTTCTAAGATTCCCTCACTTCCTCAGCACAGCAGCCAAAGTTCCGTGATTCACCCTGACCTACAGAAGAGCCCACCGCTCTCTGCCCACCACATACTCTATCCTCCTGGCAAGCAAAGCTTTCACAACAGAGCCATGTTTTCCCACTGAAGTGAACCACTGAATTCACTCCTAGAACAAAGAACAGGATAGCCCAGTATTAAAAAGCTACCCTTCTGGTCAGACTGGCTTGAAACCTGCTTGTGTCATTCACCAACTGTGTGTCTCTGAGAAAAACCACTTAATCTGACAGCAATTTCTCGAGCTCTAACCTGGGAGAATGATAAACGATAGCACACATCTCATTGGGTTGCCAGGAGGGCTCAGTTGGATCAGGCAAGCACATGCTTAGCCCGACAGCCCCACACATAAAACATCTAACCTACAGTGACTCATTACCTGTGTTAAATCCATCTGCTGCTCAAGCTTCAGCTCAGACGACTCCACCAGGGAGCCCCCAGGACCTCACGGCTCTCCTGACTATTCTCAGTGTGCTTCCTACCTCGTTATAATTAGTCAAAGACACAACTGCTGTGAACAGTCTTTGCACGCTGTAAATATGTACCACACTCATTGGTTGATAAAGAGCTGACTGGCAGGAAGAGACTGGGCAGGAGGGCCAGACTAGGAGAACGCTGGGAAGAAGAAAGGTGGCGTCCCAGGAGTCACCAGCCAGACCCAGAAGCAGCAGCACAGAAAGCACATAGATGGGGTAAACGGGCTATGCAAAACACAAATTAACAGACATGGCTTAGTTTAAACTACAAGACCTAACTAAAAATAAGTCTAAGCTATTGGTTGAGCTTTCATAATTAATAAAGTCTCCATGCAGTTATTTGGAAGTGGCTGGTGGGACAGAGCTGACAAGGGGTCCTGACGAAAAACTCCACCTACACACAACTTTACAACATGCTCCAAGAATAAGAGTTGAGGAAATTTTGATCCTTAACTATGGGAAACTTAATTAACAAACAGACACCAGCAACTTGGGCTGAATGAAGTGGTGGCTCACTGTCATCTCTGCGACACTTAGTTGTCCTGAAATTCTCTTTATGACACAATCTTAGCTAGAGTTAAATTTCAAAAAGGGCCTGCTTCTCCTCCTGCTAGGCAGAGTTTATTCCCCAAGAACAAAACCAGTAAATTATTGTTGACCAGTGAGAAGCTTCGTGGGCTGTCAAGGGAAAAGCGACATCAGGTTCAAAGGAGCCCATCAACTATGACTTTCCCATTCCCAAAACGTTCACCAAAAGAAATAGAATGTTGGAGTTACAACATAGCAGAGGGCTGAAATCTCTACCAGTCTCTCTTGCCTGATGATACAGCTGTGATGTTGTTTTGTTGGTGTACACATGACATTGAGAACAGGGGGTGTCATCTTCATGGCTATGCTGCACCTCACACCCCCATAGCCTGTCTAGAGACACGCAAAGTTATGAGGCAAAGGGCTTCAGCTACAGCACGCCAGTAATCCTACCTGCTGCAGGAGTCATGCACCTTACACTAAATGACACCTTGTCACTGCTGGCTGCTCACTGTCATCAAGACATCAAGCAAGGCTGTTCAAGCTCCACCTCACCCAAATACCAGGAGATGACACCCACAATGCCTACCACAAGAGGAAGTCATGCACCTGGGCAGCATATTTTGACCGTGTGAACTGAGTGCATGTCATCAAAGAGATTTCTCATGAAGTGACTTTGCTGGGCTGGCAGGGAAGTGACTTGCCTGCTGGGCACAGCTGCCCACTCTCTTCCTGCTGCTGCCTCCATGCCAGGCTGGCCAGCCACTGTGACCTGGCAGCAGGGTCTGCCTCCAGATTTCTAGCTCTGCCAGGAACTGAGAGAGGTGGTTTTAGCCAATTATGGCCCGTTCTGTTTCTGAATGTAGTATGTTTCTAAAACATGGAAGTCAAACAATAAGCTTATATAAGGACAGGTCCTCCTCAGAAAGCCAGACTTCATGAAGGGTCCTACTACAACTCACGTTCTAATCACAGCATCAAGTAATGGCCAGGTTTCCTTCCTTCTCTCCCTTCTTCTCTCCCTTCTTCCTCCTTCCCTCCCTCTTTCCTTCTCTCCCTTCACTACTCCTCCCTTCTCTCCTCCTCCCTCCCCCCACTTTCTCTCAAGTAGACCAGTCTGGCTGAGAATTGAGTACCAAAGGGTGACCTTGATTCTCCAGGCTAGGACTACAGGTGTGTGACACTGTGCCCAGTTTATGGGGTGCTGAAAGTCAGTGCCAGGGTTTCTCCTGCGTGCTAGTCAAGTACTCTACCAACTGAGCCACATCTACAGCCTCACACAGTGTATTTCCACGTTTTTTTTTTAGACTGTTTTCATTTTATCATACTTTGCAATGGAATACGAAAAGAACAGCAATGTGGCCAAGAGTTGAGCTGAGCCTCCAGGTAGGTGCCCAGGTGCTTCGAATGAGTGAGCCTTTGTGAACAGTATGGCGTTGCTGTGGACGCTATTTCTTGCTGCACCTGCAGTGGCCTTGGCCCCTTCCTGTTCTATTCATTTCTGTTCTTCTCAAATAAGAGGGAAAACTGCCACAAAGCATCACAGGGCTTACAGTGGGATCAAATCAGCAAGACTGCATCATGGACGTGGCAGAGGACGACCCAGTGCAACAGCCCAGATGGTAGGCAAGAGCCTGAACCAAATGTAAAGGGCTGAGCGACGACGAGGCTGCCTGTTCTGCTGAACACCTTTGTGTGCGCAGGACTCTCGGGTTGGGATTCACTTTCAGTGTCTTATCTCGTTTGCTCAGCACCTCAGTCTTCCCTCTCAACCCACACCCTTCTTAGTTTCATGGAAGAACAAGGATGGTAAGACCATGCAAATCAGTATTTGTTTAGCATGAATCATTAGTAAACAAGTATCATTTATATTACTTGATACAATAAATAAGAAACTGCAGACATTTAATGAGATGGGAACAAGAAAGACATTAAAAGGCATTTTTACAAGACCAAAGAAGGAAAAACAAACCACAGTATCTGATACGCATCACATCAGAACTATACAAACCAGGCACCTGCGGAAATGACTGTTGGTTCCCACAAGCCATGTGAAGTCTAGAATCACAACCTACCCCACAGGCTGAACAAGCTATTTTGTGCCTACAGTGACATCTTCAGCACCAGCTATGTCCAACAGAACCTCACTCAGTGCCTTCACGGGATAGCCCCTTACCAATTTAAAAAGATTAAATGGCACTCGATTCTAACAGAATGCAAAACATGACACACGAGAAACTTGGAAGCTTGAATACTGACTAGAATTTTGATGGTTTAAAATGACTTGTAGCTCTGATAAGCGATTATATATTTTTAAGGACACACTTAACTTTTACAGACATATTGAAAAATATTTAGGGAGGAACTACATGATACCTAGGATGTACCTCAAAATAATGCAAGAGAGAAGGAAATGCCTGAGAGAAAAAAGGGAACAAAAATTGACCATGTGTTGAAAATTGTTAAAGCTACACAGCGAAGGGGTGGGTGGGCTATCTCTCGATGAGTTATTGGTCAGGAGGGCCCCTAAGATTCCCCAAAACAATACAAAAATTTGCTACAGTTGTTGACTGACCACCAGAACTAGACTTTACTACTGATGATGCCACATGCTTTGGTCACAGAACTTAAGAGAAATTAAATTTAAATGTGCTGGAAGCTTCCTCCTTGCTGGCTCATAATGCTGGAAGGTGTGACACACATGGCTGGGGAGACCTGTCATCAATGGTCTTAGTCAGCTGTGGACCCTGTGTGTAAAGTCCCTAAGCAACCAGGTGGGGTGACTTCAGAGCAATAGTGGCAAGCCTGTTATGGGGTAGCCAAGGGCTTTCTGACAGACTGGAGGCCCACTCCGCAGGAGTCATTCATGCCTAGAGTTGGAAATGCAGTCAAAATCCTGTAGCTGGGGACGCCTTAGGCCCTATGGGGAAGGGACTATGGTTGTTTTTTAGGTGGACATGATGTGCCTTCTGAATAACCACGTTTCTGCCTGCAGGATAAAGTTCCTGTCAGCTTTCATCAGAGAAGCTTCTTTTCTTTCCCTGCAGTCAGCGGGGTCTACAGAGGCTCAGAACTGGTTAAAAGCATAGAGAATACATAAAAATGGGACATGGGTAGAACCTCTCCCAAAGCCGAGGAGGCATGGTGGAAGGAGGGGTGGGAAGAACGTAAGAAACGGGACAGGAGACGCTGGTCTCCAGGCCTGCTGTGACTGCGACTAAGAGCTGCAGAGCTGGCCCTGTCAACACCCTGCCATAGGAGGGGGAGGGTTCACAAGGCCCTACCAGTTCTGCTTCCTGAGGACATTACAGGCCAAAGAAACACTTTCTTCAGTGGTGTGTCCACTAGTAAGGTGTACATGTTCCTACGAAGAACCCGAACAAAGTTCACCAGACCACACAGGCATACACAGACACGGAGATAGAAGCAGGGCCAGGCAGGAAGAGGAAGGTAGGTATCAAGCATGGTAATGGGGAGAATATGAAGGAACTGCATTATGGACATGTATGAGAATGTCATAATGACATCCATTATTACATGTAGTGGATAGATGTATGTAAAACATTTTTTAAAAGCTTTACAGTAAGTACATGGGATGGATCACTATGAGATTCGTTTTTTTTTTCAGCATGTGAGATTTACCCATAGTAAAAAGTTTTTAAAATCTTGGAGGATAGGATGCAAAAATTAAAACTGGATACAAAGAATCCTATCATATTCCCTCTCTCTCTCTCTCTCTCTCTCTCTCTCTCTCTCTCTCTCTCTCTCTCTCTCCCACCAACTCTTCTCACAGAGGACCTGGTTTCAGTTCCCAGATCCAACATTGGGTGGCTCACAACCACCCATAACACCAGTTCCAGAGGATCTAATGCCCTCTTCTGTCTAATTTGAGCATCTAACGCACATACACGGACACACACACACAAAATGACAAATGTGCCAAACAATATATATGTAATCTTAGATCCAAACACAGTGATGCTGCCCATGTTCCAGCCAGTCACAGTGAGACCCTGGTTCAAAAAATTTAGTTAAAATGCACTTAACTTAGACACATGACATTGTAATATGCCTTGCTTTTGTGTTTATTTTTAATTTAAAAACCTTTATTGCATTTTATTGATTGTGTGTATGCACACATACACTTGCCAAGTATACATATGAAGGTCAGAGGACAACTCAGAGTCAGTTCTTTCCTCCCCTACAGGCCCCAGTGATTGAACAAAGGTTGTCAGGTTGGTGGCAAACACCATGCTGCCGCCCCAGAGCATATTTTTAAATTTTCATGTATATGAGTATTTTGCTTGCATCTGTCTGTGCAGCATGTGTGTGCCTGGTACCATCGGAGGTCAGAAGAGGGTGTTGGATTCCCCCTAGGGCTTTCTAGAGATACTTTTTCTATTCTTCCCTTTTAATAAAAAAATTAGTGTGTGTGTGTGTGTGTATATGCGAGAGAGAGAGAGAGAGAGAGAAAGACAATGTGAGCACTAGGAATCAAACCTGGTCCTTTGAGACACAGGTGTTACCCACTGAGCCATCTCTCTAGTGCACTAGATTTTTAATTTTTTTTTGAGATAGGGTTTCTCTGTGTAGCCCTGTATATCATAGAACTTGTTCTGTAGATCAGTCTGGCCTCAAGCTCAGAGATCCACCTGCCTCTGCCTCCTCAGTGCTGGGATTAAAGATGTGTGCCACCACTGCCTGGCTCCTCTAGATTATTTTTTAATATTTTACACTGATTTATACAAGCCCATTTCTTTGCAAGTAAAATACATTTTTTGATGAGATACTCTGCTACCCTCAACTTTCACACAGCTCTCCCTTCTCAAAACTACATTTTTATTTAAAAAAAAAGTAAGCTTTATGCATGTGAACGTCTGTAATAGCAGTTCATTACACAATGGAGAAATGACCATTAATACATTTGTTGATGAGCTGCTGCAGTATTTACAGATGTTGCTGTAATAATTATGGCTGGGAACATCATCACACTCATCTGAAGCCCATGTGCAAGGCTTTTCCTTAAGGTACAGACTTTGGCATAGAATGCTGGGCTGTGCTCCAGAGAGGCAAGCCCACATTCCACTCCCACCAGCAGCACCCCGCTTCCAGCTGCTCTGTGCCATCCTCACCGACATCGGGTGCCAAAGATTAGCCCTGCCAAATGGGTGAGGATGAAAAGTGGAAGCTACAGTTTTCCTTTCTACATTTCTGCTTTCTAATAGTCTTTTCTTGTTATTAGCCACTCGTCTTTGGTTTTTGTTTTTGAAAGAAAGGGTCTCCTGTGTAGCTCTTGACCGAACTTGCTATGTAGACCAGACTGGCCTGGAGCTCGGACACCTGCCAGCTTTTGCCACTGAACACTGTGGTGGCCACCGTGCCCAGCTTATCTGCTCTCCTTTTCTGCTGTTTTGGTAAAGAGATTTTAGGAATTCACTATACTCTAGAGATAAATGTATGAACTCTAAGTTTCAAGCAGTGACTTTTCTATTCTCTTTATTGTTCTGCAATGAAGAATAACCATATACTTTGATGAGTTTTTAGAGATTTTTAAAAAAAGTGTAGACATGTTTTATCTGCACCGTTTATCTGCAGAGGCCAGGAGTGGACGAGGGATGCTCTGGGATCAGAATTACAGACAGCTGTGAGCTATCATTTGGGGGCTGGGAATTGAACCGAGTCCTCTGCAAGAGCAATGGGTGCTTCTAACATTGGACCCATAGATAACTACAAAGTTTTTCTGTTTGTTTTGATTTTGCTTTGGGATTTTTTTGTTTGCTTTTTCTTTTTTAAGATAGGGCTTCTCTGTGGAGTCCTAGTGGTCCTGGAACTTTCTTCGTATATCAGACTGGCTTCAAAGTTACAGAAGTCTGCCTGCCTCTGCCTCCTGAGTCCTGGGACTAAAGGTGTGTGCCACCACTGGTGGCAGATAACCATAATTTTTTAAATCAAACTTATAGTCATATTAGGTATGTTTTCAAGATGAAACAGATATATTTAGATAGGTAGATGGTCTTCAAATACTTTAAGGACCTACAGAATATGGCATTTAACATGTTTAATAACCTAAGGCTTTACATGACAGTTAGACATGTCTGTTCCTGACAGCACCAATTTGCTTCAAAAGAGGATGATGGGCATTGAAGAAACTCCATACAGAGTTATGGAGTTTGTTTTCTTTTTTTTATTGATTTTTATTGAACTCTACATTTTTCTCTGCTCCCCTCCCTGCCTCTCCCCTCCTTAAGTCCTCCCCCAAGATCCCCATGCTCCCAATTTACTCAGGAGATCTTGTCTTTTTATACTTTCTACTTCCCACATAGATTAGATCTATGTAAGTCTCTCTTAGTGTCCTCATTGTTGTCTAAGTTCTCTGGGACTGTGATTTGTAGGCTGGATTTCTTTGCTTTATGTTTAAAAACCACCTATGAGTGAGTACATGTGATAATTGTCTTTCTGTGTCTGAGTTACCTCACACAAAATAATGCTTTCTAGTTCCATCCATTGTCCTGCAAAATTCAAGCTGTCGTTATTTTTTTCTGCTGTGTAGTACTCCATTGTGTAAATGGACCACATTTTCCTTATCCATTCTTCGATGGAGGGGCACTTAGGTTGTTTCCAGTTTCTGGCTATGACAAACAAAGCTGCTATGAACATAGTTGAGCACGTGTCCTTGTGGCACGATTGAGCATCCTTTGGATATATACCCAAAAGTGGTATTGCTGGGTCTTGAGGAAGGTTGTTTCCTAATTTTCTGAGAAATCACCACACTGACATCCAAAGGGGCTGTACCAGCTTGCATTCCCACCAGCAATGCAGAAGTGATAACCATAAATTTTAACAGTCCAATTTGTCCATCATTTTCCCCCTCTCTTTTAGGAAGTGTGTATTTACCCCAAAGTATTAAATATATTTTAAGGCTGGTTAAATAACTCAGCAGGTCAAGGCACTTCCTAAGCAAGCCTGGCTGGCTGCTTGAGTTTGACCTGGAACCCAATATGGAAGGCGACTCTTGAAGGGTCTCCCTCTGAACCCCCTTCCTCCTTCCTTCTCTCTCTCTCTCTCTCTCTCTCTCTCTCTCTCTCTCTCTCTCTCTCTCTCTCACACACACACACACACACACACACACACACACACAGGTCTAGGTAGTCTAGATTTTCATTTTAAAGTTTTCAAGTTTCTCCACTCACAATTTTTAATACATACTTAGTGTTTCTAATGAGGAAAGAGCCCAATTCCTCTGTCCTTTTCCCACCATCCTGTCCCACTTTTAAGGGTGCGTCATCTCCCTGGTGACCGGGATTACCAATGGCTGAGCTTCTGAGCATGAACGGGCCTGTTTTCAGGCTCTTCATCAGTTACACTGGCTCATTGTCCACCCTTTCATCACTTCAGCAATGTCTTAATTACAATCTCACAACTGTCTTCGGTCTAGTTAGACAAGTTCCTCTACTCTGGTTTTTACGATGTGCTGGCAGATCTCAGTCCTTGGCTGTTCTATGTGAGTTTTAAAGCAGTCAAGATCCCCACGCAAACTGCTGGGTTTATTAACATGCCCTGTGATAGGCTGACTCCTTTTTGACACTGAGTTCCTGTTGAAGGAGGAAAGAGGTTGCTCAGAGAACCCTTGTCTTCTTGCTGATCCCTTGTGTATGTATGGTATTTCAGTGGGTTTTAGTGTAGATCCCTTTTTAGATTCACAAGTTTTCCTTCCATTTTTATTTAAGTATATTTTCTTTTAATCAGGAATAGATATTGAATTAAATACTTTTTTCCTGCAGTGACTAATATAAATGTGCCTTTCCTTTCCCTGTTTCCCTCCCTCCCTCCCTTCCTCTCTTGGGATAGGTTCTTCTGTAGCCCAGGCTGGCCTGGAAAAGGCCAAAGATGACCTTAAACTTCTGATCATCTTGCCTCCGCTTCCTGAGAACTCAGATTACGGCGTATATCCTGGGTTTACAGAGTGTTAGGCATCCAAACCACCAAGGCCTCATACATGCCAGGCAAGCATTCCGCTGAGCTATACCCCTATGTCCTGGATCGTTCTTTGGTCTTTCCTTACTATTCATGGCCTTGCTCCTTAGAGTGTTACAGGCCACCGTCATTACAATGTCTTCACCTAACACTTTCTCATACTTAGAGTCAAGTCACTTACTTCTTTGGCAGGAACACCAGGGAAATGATGCTATAATGTTCTCCTTGTTCAGTGTTAGAGCATGTTTTCACATCATGATGGTGCCCTCGGGCACCAGAAGAGGGGGGTCACAGGTCCACTCAGGTCCTCTGCAGGAAGGGAGTGTCCTTAGCCAGCGGGCATCTCTCTAGCCCCTGGTTCACCTTATTCTAAGTTCACTCACTTTGATGGAGTTACAGATGCCTTCAAATACTCTCTCACCACGAATCATCCATTTCGTGTATGGAATCAGATACTCCCTGTTGTGTGGGAGCCAATCTACTCCAGTTTTGTTACTGTAATTGCTTTAGTGCCCCGTATTTGGCTATTAGAAGCTCCTTCTGGTTGGCTTCTATGTCCTTTTGATATGCCTGCATAATTTATTTAGTTACTTATTCTTTCTGGCATAAAACATTTCCACTACACCTAATAAAAGCATGCCTTTATTCCACAATATATTTGCCCAACCCTTACCTAGAATATATATGCAATTATAGTAATATATTGCATGCACAGTAATATATTACAGTTAGTAATTTCAGAATTACTAATACATAGTGGTGTAGAACAAATTTCCAAACTAGAGTGCAATAGTGAAACACTATTCTTTTTGTTTTTAGCCTTATAGTACATTGGCAAAATTTTCTTTTCCAAACTCACTTAGCTTAGTCTCTCTTGGGCCAGCTAAACAGAGCGGTGGGTAAAGGCACTGCCAAGCCTGATGACCTGAGTTTAATACCCAGGACCCATATAGTGGACAGAGGGAACTGACTCCATAAATGTTGTGACACGGGCATGCCCACAACACACAAACGTGTGCACACACAAAATAAGATAAAATGCTGTCATCTAATCTCCTCACACATTTATTATATAGGTTTTGTGTGTGTTTGTGTGTGTGTGTGTGTGTGTGTGTAATAAATGAAAAAAGATTGTCTTTTTCTTTTTCTTTTTTTCCCCTTTTTCAAGGAAGGGTTTCTCTTTGGAGCCTGTCCTGGAACTAGCTCTTGTAGATCAGGTTGGCCTCGAACTCACAGAGATCTGTCTGCCTCTGCCTCCCGAGTGCTGGGATTAAAGGCATGTGCCACCACTGCATGGCTAAGATTGGTCTTACTCTTCTCAGCATGGCTATGTTAGCCAACAATTTGGTTAATTTGTTTGTACTGGTATTCTGTGTGGAGTCTTTCCCTACCAAACAAATAAACACACGCCTGGTGCAAAGTCACTTCAGCAGTAGAACAGTCTGTGTTGTGTGTGTGCTGTTCACATATGTGTCCATGCACACATGCAGATATGGAGGGGCATGACTGGCTGTCTTCCTCTATCACGTTCCACCTTATTCTCTTGAGATATGATCTCCCTAGGCTCACAGATCCACATTTTTAAGTGAAGGTTAAAATAAAAATAAGTAAGTGGTCACCAAGGCATGGTAACTGCACAACATTGCCCATGGTTAGGAAGATGAGCACATTTCAGAACCACGGTGAGACCTCCTCACCCCATTCACAACCACCACCATCAAAGGAGCAAACCACAGCAAGTGCTGGTGTGCAGGCAGGGACACAGGCATAACAATGTTTCAGTAAAACATAACTTGAATGGATTTGTTATCAGAGTAGGGAGGGGGGTGGGTGAAGGCGATCTAAGCCATTTCACTGTGCCTAAAGAGTAAAAATGCCAATTTATCAAGCCTTGATAAGTCAAAGATACACATGAAGAGGTACAGTTCAAAAAGGAAATACAACAAATGTAAATTTATGCACCTAATACAAAAGTCTTAATGAAACTTTAAGAGAAACAGGGATAGCAAGATGGACCAATGGAGAAAGGGGCTTGCCACCAAGCCTAATGACCTTAGCTCAATCCCCAGGACAACCAGCTCCCATAAGTTGTCCTCTGATCTCCATATGCACACGCACACACACACACAACATAAAATTTAAAAATGTGAAAAAATGAAAAGAAACAATCTCATAATCAAACTCGGAAATTTAAACATACACCCCTCAAAACTGTTAGCCTAGGTACATGTCAAACGGTCAAAAAGTGATCTGGAGACCCAAGGAAGGCAATTCCACTCTTGACCAGATGGGTGCTGCCCCCAGACTGTGTGTGCTTTTCAAGTCTAAATTCAAGCGCTTGCGTATACTGCTATTTAAACCACATCAAATACATTTCAAAGGGTCAAAATACTACAGAGCAGTCTCTGACCATGCTCTAATTACACTAAATATCAACTTCAACTGACTGTGTGCCTGTAGATTGGGAAATGGGTCTCTAAAGAACGCATGGTTCCGAGAGGTCACTGTGGTGGAAATTGGAAACTATTTTCACTGAGTAACAATGAAAATAACACATATTAAATCTTGGCTGACAGAGCTGGAGATGTTCCTACAGGCAAATTCATGGCATCGTCATGTTTCTTATGAACAGAAATGAACAGCAGCTGTTATTCAATGAGCTGTGCTAGAAAGCAGCAGAATCAGCCGGTGTGATGGTGTGGACCTTTGATTTCAGCACTTAGGAGCACTCCAGTTATAAGGCCAACCTGGGTTACACACCGAATTAAAGGTCAGTCTAGGCTATAAAAGTAAGACAAGAGAGAAGAGGGAGAGGAAGAGACAAAGCTCTGAAACAGAATAGAGAAAATAATGAAGTAGGGCAGACACTAAGGTTTAGAAAACAAACACACAGTAGAGAACATCGCTATTCAAAATGTGATGAAGTTAGAAAATTCACAAATTACAAGATTCTGGTGTTTGCCTGTTTGTTTTGTTTTTGAGACAGGATTTCTCTGTGCAGCCCTGGCTGTCCTGAAACTCATTCTATAGACCAGGCTGGTCTCAGACTCAAGATTCTGGTTTTAACATCAACCAGTAAATCAATTACCAATAAATAGAAAGGAAATATCACTTAAATCCTACAGACTTTTATAAAATAGTGAGAGAAGATTGTGAATAATTTTTGTTTTGATTTGGTTTTTCAAGACAGGGTTTCTCTGTGTAACAGCCATGGCTGTCCTAGAACTCACTCTGTAGACCAGGTTGGCCTTGAACTCACAGAGACCTGCCTGCCTCTGCCTCCTGAGTGCTGGAATTAAAGGCATGTGCCACCACTGCCCGGTACATTTTGAATAATCCCATGCTGTTAATTTTTCTTTATTTTCATCTGTGTGGGTGTTTTACTTGCATGGATATATGTGTCCCACAGGTGTACCTGGTGCCCATGGAGACCAGAAGACAGCATCGACTGACAGAATACACATCCAGGCACGTCCTCTCCAATCAGCTAAGTCATGTGACCTCATTAGTTTCTTCTCTCTTCTCTATTCAACATAATTCACAGTTCCCCAGATGCTCCGACCCACCAGTAGAGCTGTGCAAGCAGTGTGGCTACTGACACCCAAGTATTACAGAGCACCGCTGGATTCCAGAAGTTTATGTGGTATTAGCACAAGCTTTAGAAAAGTTTTGGGGGGTAGTTAAGATGTCCCTATATATTTGTTTAAAAACCAAAAGAAAAAAATGAAAAAGCAGATGCTTCATGGTCCAGAAAATAACTCTTTCTGGTGTAGAAGTGCTTCACCATCAAAACAGCTTATAAAGGGCTGGAGAGATGGCTCGACGGTTAAGAGCACTGTCTGCTCTTCCAGAGGACCCAGCTTCAGTACCCAGCACCCATATGGCAGCTCACAACCATAGGTAACTTCAGTTCCAGGGGACGTGATGCCCTCTTCTGGCCTCCACAGGCACCAGGCATGCATGTGTTATACATACGTATGTGCAGGCAAAATACTCATACACTGAAAACAAATTCTTTAGGAAAAAAAATAGAAGGAATGAAAGAAAAAGGGAGGGAGGGAAGGGGATGAGGAAGAAGGAGATAAAAGTAGAAGTGAGAGGGAAGAGGATGGGGAGAGGGAAGGAGAGAGAAAGGAATGGGGAAGAAAGAATGGAGAGACAGGAGGGAGAAGGGCAAGGGAGTGAGCTCTCACCAAGAGAACGCCACTTCATTGATGGGTTTTTAATCATGGAAATAAGAGATGAAACCAAAGTTACACAAAATTTTCAGATAATTGTTCTTAAAAGAGTTTTACTTTTGATTATTTTTCCGTGTGTGTACATGCACATATAAGTGCCCTTGGAGATCAGAAGAGGGCGAGTCTGGTATAGATGCGGGAAAACAGCCTTGCCCTCTGCAGGAGCAGGGTGCGCACTGACTAGCTGAGCCAACGCTCTTCTCCTGCCCTCAGAGACAGACAGGGTTTCTCCGTGTAACAGCCCTGGCTGTCTTGGAACTCACTATGTAGGCCAGGTTGGACTTGAACTCACAGTGATCTGCCTGCCTCTGCCTCCCGAGTGCTGGAATTAAAGGCTCTTGCCACCATTGGCTAGTGATATTTTTTTTAAAGAGAAGGACACATTATTTAGTACTGGACCTGAACCTAGGGACTCCCACATGCTAGGCAAGCACTCTACCACTGAGAAATACTCCCAAGCCAAAGGAATATTTTCAGTGTCAGCTGAACTTTGCAACTGAGTGTGGTAGCACATACCTATATTGTAGCATTTGGGAGGCGGAGGCAGGAGGATCATAAGATCTGGACCAGCCTTGGCTACACGATGAGAGATCTTGTCTCAATAAATCTTATCAACAATTTGACTACTTTGTGTTGTGGACACATGCAAGCCTCAGGTTGCAGTAACTCAAGACGAGAGAGATTCTTTTGTTTTCTCACGTCAGCCAGGAATTTGCTGTGGTCCTTCTCTGGGCTGAGGGCAGCCACGGCTTTCCGCCCTATGGCTTCCTTGTTCAGGACCCAAGCTGAAGGAGCAGCCTCCGCCTGGGCCTCTCTGCTCTCAGGATCTACCATCAAAGGATCAAGGAGTAGGCAAAGGCACGACGGCCTTCATAGCCAGATGAGGTGCTTGTCACATCCGTCCACCTACCAGTGGCCAAGCAAACCACTGGCCAAATCTCAGCCTGCTGGGACAGGGGTGTTTCTTCCTCCAGAAGCATCTCTGCTAATCACGCGATGGAAGGCAGGCATATACAATCTTTTTTGGATGAAAGAGTGAATATGTGTGAAAAGCAAAACACAACCACTGCCCAGTTGGCCCTGGTAAATCAGCATGGCCTTGCTGTAAAGTTGGCTAGAGTGCTCTACAAGAAAAGACACTGATCCAGGACTTGTCACGCAGATGTAGATGCCCTCATGTGGGTTCACATTCATACATTTATAAAAAGCATGAAAAAGCATTAAAAAAAGATTTAGGAATCATATCTAGAAACTTTGTGGGGAGGGAAGGGTCTCTATGTATCCCTGGCTGGTCTAGAACTCACTATGTAGACCAAGTTGGCTCAAAATCATAGAGATCTACTTGCCTCTGCCTTCCGAGTGATCAGGTTAAGTGTGTGCACCACCATGCCTGGCCTAAGAAACAGATAATATATATATATATGAAACAGAAATAAATATTTATTTTGGAGGGGTGGCTTTTCAAGAAGGGTTTCTCTGTGTGACAGTCTTGGCTGTCCTGGAACTGTAGACCAGGCTGGCCTTGAATTCACTCTGCCTCCCAAGTGCTGGGATTAAAGTTGTGCGCCACCACCGTCTGGCTCTAAGAAATGTGTTTAAGGCATTTATTTTTAGTGGTTAGTGTGTGTGTGTGTGCGCGCATGTGCAAATGAACATCAGAGGACAACCTGCAGAAGTCAGTTCTGTCCTTCCAACGTGTGGTTTCTGAGGCCGTCTGGCTTAGTGGCCGGTGCCTTTACTCACAGACGCGCCGCGCTGGCCCGAGGGAAAGCTCCTCACGACATTTATAGACATACAAAGTGCATATAAATAAAAGCAATATTTAAATGTGTATTTCAGCTGTCTTGGGTGCATACCCTAGAAGCAAGCATCTGCTACTCAAGCTGGCTAGTTTATTCAGATCACTATGTCCCTACTGACTTTCCTACTACTTCTTTTGTCACTTATTTGCAAGAGTGCTGAAGATGTGGCCTGTAATCCCAACTACCTGAGAGGCCGAGGCAGGAGCACAAGCCTGTCTAGGCATGAATTCAAGGACAGCCTTAGCACTTAATGAGATTCTATTTCAAAATAAAAGGTAAAAAAAAAAAAAAAAGAGGGCCAGGGTTGTCACTGTTTGGCAGAGTACTTCTCCAGCATATGTGAGGCCATGGGTTTAGTCGTGGAAACGCGAAAAGGGACTGAGATATCTGTTTATAAGCTTGTCACCCAGCAGCTGCTCTGTGCATCCTAAGGTTCTCTTATGCAGTGCATTTGCATTTGAAATAGTTGCATTTTAAGAATGGATCATTTATCACTGTGGATCTCTATTCCCTGCATTCTAGGACTTGTCTCTGTTAGGTAAACACCAGTTCTCTCATGATTACTGTTAGCACACTGTCCCCTTCCTTCTCCTTTTATGATGCATCTTCACACTGTAACTACTAGTGAACGGTACTCTTTTTCAGCTGGACAATTTATGGTTTTGAAACTGGAGTATTTGAACCATTTATGTATTTAAAAATTTTACATACTATTTTGATCATACTCTTTTCCTTCCTGAACCATTTATATCTATTGTAACTTGATGTGGAATTCCCCTCTGTATGCTATGAATATGTTTTATTACCATTGGTTAATGAAGAAGCTGCTTCGGGCCCACAGCAAGGCAGAATAGAGCAAGGCAGGAATTCCAAGCAGAGATAGAGGAGAAAAGAAGGTGGAGTCAGGGAGACGCCATGTAGCTGCCAAAGGAGACAGCCGTGCCAGAACCTTACCAGTAAACCACGAGCCTCATGGTAAAATATAAAATAATAGAAACGGGTTAATTTAAGATGTGAGGGTTAGTTAATAAGAAGCCTAAGCTAGTAGGCTGAACAGTGTTTTAATTAATACAGTTTCTGTATAATTATTTTGGGTCTGGGAGGCCAGGAAATAAACGAGCAGCCTCCACCTACAGTAACTATTTACATGGAACATCAGTTCCCACACACGCCACATTTATACCGAGTCAAAAACAACTGCTAACCTATATTCTGCCCTGGTACATTTCCCTAAATGGACACTTCACATGAACAGAGTTGTAAAAGTGGCTCCTGTAGCTTTCTTTCTTTTTTTCTTTTTTGGTTTTCTGAGACAAGGTCTCACTATGTAGCCTTGCAAGCCTTGGGACTCACTAGGTAGACCAATTTGGCCCTGTTCAGAGACCAACCTGCTTTGGCTTCCTAAGTGATGGGATTAAAGATGTGCATCACCAAACCTGGCTCTCTTTCACTTTTTTGGAGGTTATTCCATGTTGTATCATATATCAGTAAATGCCTTAAAATGCTATTAGTCTCACTACTGTGTGTGTGAACACAAATATGATGTGGAAGGGTGGTGCATGACCACACTATGCATTTGGGGTCAGAAGACAATTGCAGAGTTGATTCTCTCCCTCTGGGGATCATACTCAGGTCACCAGGCTTGCGCAGCACGCATCTTTACCTCATGAGCCATCCTGCAGCCCCTTTATTAATATTTATGAGCAAATATTACTCTATTCCACAGGTATGACACAGTTTTGCTTATGTTTCTTTGTAGACCATGCTTTCACTTCTGCTGGGCATACACAGGAGTAGAACTTCTGGTTTTTGTTGTTGTTGTTGTTTGGGAGTTTGGTTTTTGTTTGTTTGTTTGTTTGTTTTGTTTTTCGAGACAGGGTTTCTCTGTGGCTTTGGAGCCTGTCCTGGAAATAGCTCTTGTAGACCAGGCTGGCCTCAAACTCACAGAGATCTGCCTGCCTCTGCCTCTCAAGTGCTGGGATTAAAGGCGTGCGCCACCAGCACCCTACTCAGGAGTAGAACTTTTATGCGAGCAGTTGAGGACTGACCAGACTTTTTTCCAAAAACACTTGAATGACTCTATAATCCACCTACCATGTGTATAAAGATTCCAGTTTCTCCAGGGTCTCACTGGTATTTGTCGTTAACTGACCTTATAATTCTGTCTAGCCTAAGGGATGGTAAAGTTCTATCTAATTTGAGGTTTGATATGTGTTTCTCTGAGAACTAAAAATATTAAGCTTACTGAAGATACTGACCACCTGTACATATTCCTCAGAGAAAGGTCGATTCAAGTCCTATCTTAATCACTGCAGGATTCCATAACCTACATCCATATACAGAGTCATTCCAGACATTCATGTTCTCATTATTCTGGAGGCTGGAAATCCACAATCAGTGTCAACCTGGACGGGGCTGTTAAGGGCTCTCTGCTTTGTAGGTGTTCACTGTGTGCTAGCACGGCTTTCATCAGAGCATGCTCAGTTTTTCACTGTGTGCTAGCACGGCCTTCATCAGAGCATGCTCAGTTGCTCACTGTGTGCTACCATGGCCTTCATCAGAGCATGCTCAGTTGTTCACTGTGTGCTAACACAGGCCTTCATCAGAGCATGCTCAGTTGTTCACTGTGTGCTAACACAGGCCTTCATCAGAGCATGCTCAGTTGCTCACTGTGTGCTACCATGGCCTTCATCAGAGCATGGTCAGGTGTTCACTGTGTGCTAACACAGCCTTCATCAGAGCATGCTCAGTTGTTCACTGTGTGCTACCATGGCTTTCATCAGAGCATGCTCAGTTGTTCACTGTGTGCTAACACAGACCTTCATCAGAGTATGCTCAGTTGTTCACTGTGTGCTAACACAGGCCTTCATCAGAGCATGCTTAGTTGTTCACTGTGTGCTAACACAGTCCTTCATCAGAGCATGCTCAGGTGTTCCCTATTGTTAATCTACACTGGGTCTCCAGTGGCTATCAGATGAGAGCCCTATCCTTACAACTTCTGTTAGCCTTAATTACTTCAGCCAAAACCCTGGCCCCCAAACCAGTACACATCTGACGAAAGTGGGAGTGGGTGGGTTCCAACTCAGCCTATATAAATTCCTTTGCTCATTTTTAAATTGGATAAATTGAGTTTGCTTTCTAAGCTGTGATGAACACTATAACACAACACAAAACAAAACAACAACAACACCTTGGAAAAGAAAGGGGCCTATTTCAGCTAAATTGTTTGAAAATAGCCTATCATCAGGGGAAGTCAGAGCAGGAAGCCCAGGCAGGACCTGGAGCAGGAATCATGGAAGAAGGCAGCTTACTGGCTTGCTCATGCTCAGCTTTCTTAAAAGCCCAGGTCCACTGGCCTAGGGATGGTGCCGCCCACAATGGGCTGGTCCTCCCACACCAATTATCAGTCAAGACAGCCTCTTAAATGGAGCCATATGCCAATGTGATCCAGGAAATTCCTCACTGAGGTTCCCTCTTCAAAGTGAAAACCAACTAATACAGTAATTACACGGAGCTGTGGATTTCTTCATCTACTCTATGAAGACACCAGTCTCTTACCAGGTACATGATTTGCAGATAAGTGTTCCCGTTTTATAAGCTGCTTTCCACTACTTTAAACGTTCTCCATAGCCCTCTCAGCAGACTCTATCTTTCTATTTTCTGTACTTTTTGATGCTTTGACATGATGGAGTCTTTCTTATCCTCAAGGGACTGTTGCCTGATCCCTGCCCCTGCAAGAGGCAAGTCCTAGAAACAATACGCATCTCACTTGAAGCTGCCATTTGCAGGCCAACGACCCATCCGCAGCTGATCCACAGATACCTTCTCCAACCTCATACATCAGAGCATTTTCTACCACTCTCACCACACCAGCACCAGACAGGGGACAATGCAAGAGCCCCTTGAACCCGAATCTACCAAAGTGACCAAACCAGCCAGTTCTAGCCAATGTGATTGCACACATCTGTATTCCCAGCACTCAGGAGGCTAACAAAAGGAGGATCATGAGTTCAAGGCCAACCTGGGCTGTGTATTAAGTATCAAGCCAGAACAGCAATAGCAAGATCCTGTCTTAAAACAAAAACTGCCATCCAAAAATGTCTCACCCCCATCTCTCCTGTTTCTTCCCAAAATGCCACAGTAAACAGTTTGGCCTGGTTTCCCTTCATGGTCAGCCCCGGTATCCACCCCTCCTGTGGCATGGCATATCCCCTTCATCCGTCCAAGTATCTTCGAGGGCTGATGCTGCTCAGCTTCTGAAATCTGGCACATTCAGAGTGACATGATCACAGATGAGCGTCTCTTGTGATTTGTGCTCATTTTAATACTCTAATTCTTAGCAATTTCAGTCTCTCCAGATATGAGGAGTTAGTTTTCTTCACATTTGGAAACATTCCAGCCATTATTTTTTGTGTGCCCTTTCTCATCTTTCTGCAATACAAGAGCATGTTACCTAAATATTATCCCAGCTTCACTCCCCCTCCCCAGTACTGTTATTCCATTTTGCTTAATTTCAATTGTTATCACTTAATTTGGCTGCTTTCTACCACAGTCCTTAGGAAATATATTCTTCTTTTGTATTAAGGTACTGCACCAAAATACATCTACTCCAAATTTGGAGAGGGGCATTTCCGTGGTTCCCATTACCCTTTCTTCCTGAGAGGAACTCAGGAAAGTGACCTCTGATCTCAGGCCAGCAGCTGAACTCTCTAACTCAGCTGTGTCCTTAGTAGCTCTCAGGAAAAAATGTGATGGTGTGGAAACCTCCATTTCTAGGTAGCCTGGTCCTCTTGGCAAGTTTTTCTTCCCACTGGGAGGCTGCCATATGCATCCATTCACAGCTAATGGAGGTGTGAGGTAATAACAAGAGGCACTGGCGTGACTACTGGGTTCAACACACACACCTTTCTGTCCTCTTCATGTTACAGTAGTCCTGCCTCATCCTGCAGACCACAGCAAACGTGCTCTTGTTCTGCCAGAATGGTGACTTTCTTCCTGTCTGCTAGTCCCGACACAAGGAATAATGTGGCAGTGTAACTTCAAATGGGACGCTTGCTGACCTGACAGGAGCACGGCTTTGTGGAGAGAAGTAATTCCAAGTCTCCAAAGGCCAAGCTGACAGGAGTGGGAGCACAAAGCCCTCTAAATGGGGTGTGAGCTCCTATGCTGGGAGAAATGAGGAGTGGAGCTACTTCTGGTCCCATGTCTGGACTCCCAGACTCAAGTAACCTGCCTGTTGGGGACCCGGCACTCTGAAAGGTCTCTGACTTAATGCACAGCCCACAGAATACGTTCTTCTCATGTATTTCCTCTGATGTATAAAGACTGGTCCAGCATTCCACAAGGCTGGATGCCTTTTGACTGTACCAGTGAACACATGACCAAGAGCACTCCCTACCTCCTTCACTGTGGCTGGGTGCTGTGTGGTGTGTGTTCCATATCCTGGCAAGAATCCACTAAAGAATGCAATAAAGACACAGCTACACAGAGGATCTATATGGTCTCTATGGGTACGAAATCCAAGTTTTCCCAGGACAGAGAAGGTTGACACGTAGGACTTGGCTGGTCTTCTCTGGGAAAGCATCAGCATTTGTTGCTATGGTTTTCAGCATACAAGGCTTATGCCTTTGCTCGGTTGCTCGGTACCGTTGCTTCCTTAATGGCTGTGGTGAGTGGGTGCTGGCTTCTATAGCCTCATGTGGAACACAGTTCTGTTTGGGCATGCTTTACCCAGGGCATTTATACCAGCATGCCTACTCTTTATGCCTTCATCTGCCATTTATAAATGCAACTCAGGCCTTTCCATCTCCCTGAGTGCTGAGATCTTTTCCCAAGCTTCTTAGAGCCACTTCAGTGGCTTATGACCCATGTCCTGAGAAAATGTCTCAAAATCAATGAATTGCCTTTATCTAGGGGTACATTCTCTAATTAAACACCCTAAAAAACTAATTCCAAGAGTTCTTTCTCCCGTGGTTCCTGCCGCATGCAAGCTACCTCTCTAGATTCTTTTGTTGTCTCTTTCCCTATCAGGCCCAGGATGAAGCCACTGACACAGCAGTGTGAAGTCAGGGCAGCAACTGAAGCGAATCTGCAGCACCCAGAAAGATGGAAGAACTAGTTCTTACAAAGAAAACTGTGCCACCTCTCCAAGCCCACAGGAACTAAGGGCTGCCGCACCAGCACCAGCTCCCTTACACGCATCCACCCAGCTGTTTCCATTCTGTTTCTCTTCCTTTTTATTTATTTGGTGACAGGGGTTGGGACAGGGTTTCTCTGTGTAACAGCATTGGTTGTCCTGGAACTCGCTTTGTAGACCAAGCCAACCTCGAACTATCAGAGATCCACCTGCCTCTGCCTCTCCAAGTTCTGGGATTAAAAGTGTGCTCCACCATGCTTAGCTTACCATTCTGTGTTTCTGAGTTCTGGGCTTTCCCTCCTACAACGTGCTGGGCAGAGTCCCTGAAGTCCTGCAACTGTAACAATCACACATTCCCCCTACTGCTCAGTTGAGTTGTTCTTCTGGTGAGATTTTATCAGACCCCGAGGCCACTGGCTTTGACATCCATTCTCAACTCTGTAAGGACTGAGTCTGGGACTGGAAAGACACCTCGGCACTTTTAAGGACACTTGCTGCTCTTTGTAGGGAACCTGAGTTTGGTTCCTAACACCCATATTGGAAGGCTCAAAACCACTTGTAACTCCAGATCTAGGGGTCTGATGCCCGATTCTAGGTTCTGTGAGCCCCTTCATGCAATGTGCCCACACAAATAAATAAATCTTTAGAAGAGCTTTCAGTCTCTGTCCCTGTACCAGGGTCAACACAGCTCAGAGCGGTCAACGCCATCCCTGTAGTATTCTCTCTCTCCCGTCTGTCACAGGCCTTCCTCATCACACCAGACAGAGAATGCCTCTAACAGACACCCTTCAGGCTGTCAGCTATGAAATAGTTGCTGAGTTCCAGTTTGTGCCAGGATCTATTTATGGTTCATGTGGCGATCAAAATGATGTCCTTGATGTCTAACAGAGGTATGACAGTCAGCCTCAGAACCTAGCTTAACTAACATTTGTGTCTTGGCACCACTGTGTTGGCCCAAATAGTCTGAGGAATAGATCACAAGAAATTAGGAATTCGGGAGAGCTGCCAGGGGAAATACCTGCAACAAAAACTGGGAAAGGAGCCGGGCTGCCAGGCAGAGGCAACACAGTACAAAATATGTTTGGCTTTGTGAGTGAAAGAAAGGTGGAAAGGCAGTTTTAAAGAAAAGTGTGGGGCAATTTTAAGGAAGACTGGCGATGCTGACAAGGAAGCTTCCAGCCAAGACTCTACAACACTGCCCCACAGGCCTGCCTCAGCATCCCCTCTATTCTCTACAACACTGCCCCACAGCCCAGCCTCAGCATCCCTCTATTCTCTACAGTACTGCCCCACAGGCCTGCCTCAGCATCCCTCTATTCTCTACAGTACTGCCCCACAGCCCAGCCTCAGCATCCCTCTATTCTCTACAGTACTGCCCCACAGGCCTGCCTCAGCATCCCTCTATTCTCTACAGTACTGCCCCACAGGCCTGCCTCAGCATCCC
>PVIU01011204.1:0-65924 GCA_004026605.1 Ondatra zibethicus
CCCCCCCCGGCGCCCAGAGCTCAACCCAGTGCTTAGCCTTGGATTTCTGCATCTGTTTCCATCAGTTACTGATCTTACAGGGTTTTCCCATGGACATTTCTAGTATATCATTAGATGTTCAGACTGGGAGGGGAACTAGGGTAGAGATGCTACTGGGGGGATTCCTCAGAATATAAATTATTGTGAAGTCAAGGAAGCAGGTGAAATGAGTCAGGGTAAGTTCAGGTGGGTAGACCTAAGAGGGGAGGGGAAAAGAGTGAATAAAAAGATCAGAGGGAAGCAACGGTGTTGCTGGGGCTAAAGTTAAAATGAGAAAATGAGGAGGCTAGAGAACATGTCATAGAAACAAGCAAGGAGAATGAAGGCAGACGGGGAGATAATACAAGCACAAAAGTGTTAATTGGATTTGACAGCACATAGGTCATTAATGAATGGCAAAACAGTCTCAAAGAAGAGTTGGAAGTTCAGAAATAATATTTATGAGGAAAAAGTACTTATAACAAGGATGGATAATTCGTTCAAGAAGTTTGTATGTGGAAGGGTGGGGGAAAGGGTTTGCAAGAACTTGGTCTGAACTTTTTGCTTATGTGTTTGTGAAGTGTGTGTGTGTGTAACTTTTGAAGGTACAAAATACTTTCCATTTTTATACTTTGAAGGTAAAGATTCCAAATGGGGCATGACACTCATCCCCCTCCCGCCACTGTCCTACCATGTAGGCACATAGCAGGTAAGATTTCACTTCTCAGTTGATGAAGTCAGAACCTTCTGACTTGGTGTTCCTAGTGTAATACAAACAGATGTGACATTGTCACTTTGGGGTGGAAACTAGAAACAATGAATATTTTTATACCTTACATTTTCTCCTTTCAGTGACCTAAAAAATATGTGTTAGGGTAAAACTGCTATTAACTTATATCCTAAGAGAATAAAGTAAAATGAATGTAGCTTCCCAGGATTGTGTAACAAGCAACAAAATCAGGGATTTATTTAATGTCGATTTCTCTATCGCTTGCATTTTACATTGAATCTCAGCCTACATTTCATCGTTGATTATTTGTTTCTCTTAAGTTAATTGTTTTGAGTAATTTACAATGTGGCCGATAAGATCATCACAGTGAACTAACTTTTACTTTTAGACTCTTACCAGGGCTTACACTGTTGTCTCTTTCTTTCAACCCTTCTCAGGCCTTTGGTCCTTTGACTTTCTAGGGTTTCATTTTACAGATGCTGACTGAATCAACTGTGGGACTTTCCAGACTCCATCATTTCTTGTGAGCTCATCTTTGTAATAAATCTGTTTCTTGGGACTGGAAAGATGACTCAGTGGGTAAACTGCTTGTCACACAAGTGTGATGATCTGAGTTAGGATCATTGGAGCCCACATAAAGCGAGTCATAGTTGTGTGTGTCTGCATGTGTAATCCCAGCACTCCTACAGTTATGTCGGAGGTAGAGATAGGAGGATTCCCAGAAGCTTGTGGGACAGGTAACCTACCATATGGAGAGGCAAACAAGTCACCCTATTTGAAACAAAGCAAAAAGGGAACATTGATACTCACGGTTATCTTATGACTTCTGCAATCAGGCTGTGGCATACATATGACCACACTCATATGCAGAAACATATATGAACACAAACATTAAAATTCCTCCCCCGCTCACAAACACATACACAGCTAGCTAGCTTGGTCTCTTAATTTGGTTTTATTTATCTGGAGTACCTGACTGTACATGATTCATGTATCCAAAGACTCACAGTGTTTGAATAATGTGATTTCAATACTTCACTTTACAAATAAAGAAACCAAGGCCCTGAATAGGTCCAGGTTTCCTTACCCCCATCACACTCATCTTTCCTCAGACATTTTAATTTAACTTACCCATACCTCCAGTTTCCTGGGGTTCCTTGTATGTGTCCAGTTTTTGACGCTTGACTCAGGGTAGAATCTTGTATGTTCCCTGACTCATCCTTTTCCATTGAGGCTGAATTTGGCTCAGTTTACCTAATCCAGAACTGTGGATAGACGCTTAAAAGAAATCCCACACTAGCTCAGAATTGAGAAATAGATAGTTATTTATTTGGGGTAGACTCACAAACAGAATCCTCTGTTAGAATGGAGATCAGAAAACAAATCTCTCAACCGGAACAGAGAGGCCAAAAAAGAGGCCAGATGCATGCTCTACAATCAGCATATATAGTATAAGAGGCCACGCCCCAGTGGGTGGGTAACCACTAGCTGTAAGACTTCCTAGAGCATAGAACTTTATCTGCTGTTTTTCTCTTCCACACTTTGAGTTTTCTTGGGATCTGGGGGTGTGATTACACCCAAAAACTGTTATCTTGAAACATATACATCCCAAGGCCTTAAAAGAAAGGGAACCAGGATTTCTTCTTAGCCAGGCCAGAAATACCTTGTGCTTACTTCGAGTTGGAGATGTGGAATGGCGACTAGCAAGCAAGGCTCAAGGGCAGGCCTGGTCCAAGTTTTCTAGAGCAGAGTTGCTTTAGACATAAAAAGACATCAGAAGCCCAGAGGCTAGCTGTCTGTTCTTACATACTCAAGGGATACTTTCAGTGTTTCAGAAGAGAGCAGTTTCCAAGGAGGGATAAGTGTGACACTCACAGAAGAGAGCAATTCCCTAACCAAGCCTTGAATAAAAGATCTGGTGATTTATCAGCTCCATAACAGTATCTCTCTATCAGCAGAATTCTGAAAAATTGGATGAGACTTTCACTACTAGGTTAAGAAATATATACAATGCCTAGGGTTCTTTTTTGTGTATGTGTGTGGTGAAATAATAACAAAGAAGCAGTTAAATGTTATGGTTATCACTGCTATTATTTTTCACTGAAAAGCGTTTGAAGAATGGCTCTTAAGAACCATGCAAGATCAACTTTTCAGTGAAAAGGGATCAAATAATCTGGATACCCCAAGGCTGCCATTAGTAACTATTTTCTAAAATGTGATCAGTAACCTCCCTAAAATGTACTCATCTGTCAGATTAATTTATCATATTAGCTAGCAGAGAGCTATTTGGGCTCAGTGCCTGCTGCTCAGGGCTGCCTAGAGGCGAAATTGAGACTGGTAGATGGCTAGGTGGGCTTGATTAAAGATAGAACATATTGAAATTTCTTTGGTTGGGGTGGAGGCAAGGAAGCCTTCTTTAGCAGGAAGCAGAAAACAGTCAGAGTGCTTCATGGTAACCTAATCCAATTAGCCAATTCAGTTAAATCCAATATTCAAATCAGTCAAATAGATTGGATGTAATTAGGAATGGAAGCAACATGGGTGAGAAGGTGTGTGCTTATTAAGATGATCGGAAACAATTGATCTTGATGCTTGATTGTATCAAAATAATGAATGGTAAATTGCAGAATTAAAAATGGGGCCCAGTGGTCTATGTATGTTGTCTCCTCTGTTTGCCAGTTATCTTGTCTTTCTTATCACCAGGAGGCAGGAGGGAAGCAACACCTCTCAGTTGTAAAAATATATTGGAATTTCAAAAAGCTACGCCTGGCAACTGCTTTATATCTATTCTCAATAACTGCTTATCATCTGAATTTCATGGGTCAGTTATTAGGATGAGCCCAAATTGCAAATTTTGCTGAGAAGGAAAGAACTAAATGAATAATATTTATTTTCACTGCTCGATATTTTTGAATCAATTTATTTCTAATTGCAATATTGTGTTTCATCTCCTACAAGATTGTCTTTGCCCACAGAGTGAGATGACCTGTAACATATACTGCCATTATTGCCAGGGCCTTCTTGAAGCTGCCATTGTTATAAAATCTTACAAAAAAGGCCTATAGCACAATGAAATATGAAATAAAATGGTCATTCAGGGATGAATTGCCTTTCTACTCGATTAAAAATGATTCCTTAAGAAACTTAGCATAATTCATTTTTGTAAGGTCCTTCATTTGTTGCCAAACAACCCGACACACTGAAGCCCAATTGCTGACAGTTTTAGTAGTTGGAATTCAAACTCTAATAGAATGAACTTGTATTTGTGCCTTTGTGTCTGAGTGTGTGTATGTTGTATATTGAAACTTGTTTTTCTAAACACTTTTTGAAGTAGATGTTTGGGAAAGAAGAATAACGTCTTTTTGGTGTATGTGTGTTTATGTGCATTAGAGTTCAC
The DNA here is from genome assembly GCA_004026605.1 of Ondatra zibethicus. NCBI lineage: Eukaryota > Metazoa > Chordata > Mammalia > Rodentia > Cricetidae > Ondatra > Ondatra zibethicus. The sequence continues at coordinate 4,146 of PVIU01011204.1, forward strand.
ATGAGTGTTGGCATGTGTGTGTGGTGGTGGCAAGTGTGAATGTATATGCACTTGCTTGTAGAGCCCTGAAGCTGACATAGGGAGTTTTCTTTCCTCCGCCTCCTCCTTATACTGAGTAAAGGCCTTTCAATAAAACCCAGAATTTGCCTAATTGTCCCAGGGTTCCACTGTTTCTGCCTTCTACCACCTCCATCATACAGTCTTGAAATTAAAGAGGCATCCACAGTGACCCAGCATTTATGTGGCTTTGGAGACTCTCAGCCCCAGTCTGCGTGCTTTCCTGGCAAGTGATTTATCCACTAAGCCATCTTCTCCTGCCAGAAATGAATAGTTTAATTGCATGTAGCACTCATTATTTTCTTGTGACTCAAACAATGTTCCATGAAGCTGAGATGGAGTGGCAGGGGGGAGTCCCAGGGTGGCGGGGAAAGCTGCTTGGTTCCATATCAGTTCTCACGACCCATTCTCTGACATCTGGGGTATTAAATGCTCTTGACCAAGTCTGATTATTCTTCCTTGTCTGGTGGCAGCTTGAGAAAGCTCCCTACAAAAGAAGGCTGACACAAACAGAAGTGGAAAGAAGTCTTCCAGAAGGAACAGGTACAAGGAAGGGAAGAGGAGATGTGAAACAAACGATGTACGTATAGATTACATCCTTTAACTTAGAAAGGAAAATGTAGCTTTAAAGGCCTTTTGTTTTTGACTGAATGAGGACCTGGACATTCTTAAAGAATAAGGTCATAAAATCAAGTCTATGTTATCATCCTTTATAGAAAATATCTGAATCCTGATAAAAGAGACATGATGGGGTGGACGTTGCTTAAAAGAAGACCGCAATGAGATGTGGTCGTGGGCTTTGGATCAGAACCGTGTACCAGTGAATGGTGCGAGACAGGCTACCTGGATCAGTCCAGCAAGATCACCTGAACAGGTTGAAAGAAGAACTTACTCTACTGGTGGCAACAGCGAAAATCACAGAAAATCACAATGGTGGGGCACTGATGCTGTGTTGCTTGATTAGAGGAGACAGCCACCAGGTAGGGACCTAAGAGTGGACACACTGAATTGTGGAAGCATGCCCATCCCCAGAACCATGGGCATGAAAAAAAACCTGATTGATACCTAGTAAAAAAACAGCCAACAAATCCTGCCTGCATTTCCGACTTACAAAACTGTTGTCCTTCAGCCAGGTATGGGCATGGCTGTGAATATGATGGACCAAATTGAACCACCTATTCGTTCTAAGTCTCAGGTAGAGTGGTACAGTAGCCGTTCATGCCTTCTTCTGAGAACAAAAAAGCAGAAACCTCCTTTTAACTCACAATCCAGGTACATTGGTGTATGGTATGAAGATTTCAGTCCCTTGGGAGATACCCTATATACACTGGTTGTCACCGTGAGTCACAGGAAGAAGACGCTAACTGTATCTACAGAATGATGCCAAATAGGCTTCCTTCTACTGAATTGATTTTGGAACTGAAAGTTAGATCAATAATACTACAAACAAAATCAGTCATCAGGGAAAAAAAAGTCAATAAGAATGTATCACATATTCCCCGTCACTTTACTATAATTCATTTTGGAAACTGTTTTTCATGATCTCTGAGTTTAGGTATTCAACCATAGTGGTATGGATTATATTGTATCAGACCTGGGTGGGTTTCAATTGCATAACTCCTGAGTAACTTGGTGCCCACCCTTGTGCTCGGTTATGTGCTTAAGAAAGCAAATACAGGGTTTTTGCGGAAGTTGTGAGGAAGCTTTGCTTTGATACAAGAGAAGGGAAGTTTGGGCAAAGGTGATTGACAGTACAGAGAACTGAATAAGCAAAGGCCCTCATGAACCAAACATTTAAACTGAATGCAACTTCTACCCCCATCAGGGACATTCTATGTAGCCTTGTGATTTTATGATTTAATATTTTAATCTGCATGTATGGGTGTATACTTGTTTATATATGAGTATTTGTATGGGTGTGTGCACATGTGTGTTGAATACAGGTATGGGTCTTGCATTGTACATGTGAAGGTGAGGGGACAACCTCGAAGCCTGGTCCTTACCTTTTATCTTGCTGGAGACAGAGTCTCTCTTTCCTTTTTGTTAATCACCTCTGCATACACCTTGGTAGCTGACCTGAGAGATTCTGGGCCACTCCTGTTCTTATCGCTTGCCTCACCATAGGAATATCGACATTACACACATATACACTACTTTGCCAGGCTTTACATGAGCTCTGGTGATCTGAACTCATGTCCTCATGCTTGGGCAGCAAAGACTTTACCCAATGAGCCATTTCCCCAGCCATGATTTTATGATTTTCATTCAGCTTCCCAGCTTCTCCTTTTCCCCGTCTGTGGATTGTTTATTCTAATTAGGTGAATGAATGTGCAAATCTAGCTGTGGCCAGCTGAATCCATACCCCCTTATACTTGTGGAGGAAATGACCTCTCAGAGATGGAGGTTGGCTCCGATAGACAAAGAATAGCAAAGGGATGCTGCTGGTGAGGAATGGTTTAACCATGGCAGTGTTTTGTAACAGTTGACTGTGATTTTACACCTGATGGCAGGGTAGGTATTTGGAGCTGGTGAAGTAGTTGTGCATTTCTATTTATCAGTACAACTTAGGCATTAGATTTTCTTAATTAAAAAAAAACTGAAAAAAAAACCCAAAACTGAACAGAGGTGATATTGGCTAGATGATATCTTTTTACCAAGCCTTCAGCAGATGAACCTTGTTGGCAATGACTTATATACCTATACTGTGGTTTGTTGCTAATGTCCAGTCTGAAATTGTAATGTCATGACCCTGATGTCATTGTCTTATGCAACCATTTTTCTATCGTATCTATGGAGAACAAGTAAGAAACTAACAAGTTTCTACATTTGACCAAGTAGTGACTTTGGGAGTAGAATTTATGTGGATAATCAGCACAAAGTCTTTTGGGATATAGAGTTCCAAAAGTGGGCCATGTTAACAGGACAGTGACCCTTTAAGTTCCAGCACAATTGCCATTGCAATGCACACATCTACATCTGTGACGAAAGGACACATCTCTAACCTTTATCCAAATGCCTCCTTTCTCTTCCTTTTCACTTACCATGACCCCTTTTCCTTTGGCTTTGATTCCTTTTAGCTGTATTTTAAACCCCTATCCACAAAGAGGATATGAGAAGTTCAAAACATGAAATCATAAGTCATTGTTCTGTTTCCGATCGTGTTCTGGTTTAGTCTTGGTTTGGAGGAAGCTGTTTCTTTAAACTCTCTTTTGCCCCCTTTGAGATTAATCTGCTGCAACACCTGTTAATGTAGCTGGACCTTCCATGGTGCTAATGTGAATCACTTAACTATTTAAAAAATGAGAGGGAGCTGCTTTCATCCCTTTGGCCATGTGCTAAGATTAAACACTTACTTTGTCAAACCTTAGCAGGCAGCCTAAGTGAGGGCACTGCAGAGGAGATGATGAACAGACCTGAGATGCTGCAAGCATCTACGACACCCCTGAAGGTGAAATTTAGCAAACTCATGCTGTTACAGTTTCTAAAAGTGAACATAGGATTTGGCACTGCTGAAATCTACCTTTCCCCGAAAACCTCACAGAATTGAGGGGAAGGGAAAAGCAGGGAATTGGAACAGATGCTGAGGCAGCTGGAGACAGACCCTGAAATATATAATTGTACCTAATTTAGTTACTAAATGTAGGGTGCTTATAGACACTGTGTTTCTAAAGAAGCAATAGACTTTTTATTGCCACTAAGGCTGAAATGAACAAGTCGTTTGATCATTTTGTCTAGATTAGCTGGTAATGAATCAATTAGCAAACTAATTTCAGACAGTCACCTAGTTAGTAATTGGTGTATAAATCTACCAATGCACTAGAAAGGGTCAAATGTCTATGTAAGGTCTTAGAAATGCAGAGTCCCAGAGAAAAGGGTTTTCAAGCACACTGAGACACATAGACACAAAGACACCATATATTAGTAATAATAATAATAATAATAATAATAATTATTATTATTATTAGTGTGTGACATATGTAGGTGTGGGCAAGTTTGTGCCATTGCCTGTGGGTGTGTAAATCAGCTATCAATCTTTGAGAGTCAGCTCTCTCCTTCCACTGTGATGTTTCAGGGATCTGGTTCATGTCACTAGGCTTTTGTGGCAAGTGATTTCCATTGCTGAGTTGTCCTGTCAGCCCTCAAGCATATATTTTTGCATATTGGTGGTTGCTTAGGTTTATACATGTGTGGATATCTTTTATACCTTACCTACTTCTACAAAACACAGCTTAATGACCAAGGCCAGTTTTTATATAAAAGGAATACTCCTCATACAGTTTTATGTATTTACATATTTACAGTTGCCCTCCCCATGTTTACATATGTGAATTCAACCGTAACATACCAAACATATTCAAGGGAAAAGATTATGTGTATTGAACATGTATGTATACACTCTCCTCTTGTCACTATTCGCTAAGCAATATACTGTAACAATATTTGCATAATGTCTCTATTAGATTATATTTCAGATGATTAAATAGGTAGAAAACCATGCACTGAGGCTATATACATATTATACATCATACTATGTAAGAGCTATGACTATTATGGACTTTGTTATCCACAGGGGTTGCTGGAACCAGTCTCTTGTGGAGACTGATGAATGACTGTGTGTACTTAGCCGTTAAGTCCTGCAGTTATTGACCCAACAATTGTATAAGTTCATTCTTTTTCTGTTTAAACCAATGCTCCAAGCCTCGTTCTCTATTTCCAGGGGTTGGAGGAATGCCCTGCATTTAGTGCAGTGCCGCAAACTTACTGGAGATTGCTGCTACTGGCAGTAAGACGGAAATGCTTTGCTGCATTGGAATGAGGCAGGAGGCCTAGAGCCCGGCTCAGCAGCTTACTCCAACCTCTTGGCTATGGTGATTGAGCAGCTGGCATAAAAGAGGCTATGTTCCCCAAAGATAAATTTAGCAACTTCTGTAACGTGCAGAAGAAAAGCCAAGACATAGGTGCTCCGAGTTATGCCAGTAAACGCGTTTTGACAGTGGAATTTTAAAAAGCTTTCAATTAAATTCAATTTGAAGAATGGCAAGTGGATTTGGATATGCTCAGCTGTGCTGTAGGAACAAATAAATCCTCCTATCTCAGTGGCTTCATGTGTAAGAATTCATTCCTTGTTCAAGCATAATCTGCTGCAGGCTCGGCAGTTCTACAATGTCTCCCGTCCAGGCGGTGACCCAGGGCTGGCTCGGCAGTTCTACAATGTCTCCCGTCCAGGCGGTGACCCAGGGCTGGCTTGGCAGTTCTACAATGTCTCCCGTCCAGGCGGTGACTCAGGGCTCCTGACTGCTTCCATCTTGTAGAGCTGTGCTTTTCAACACTGGGTCCTCTGGTGATGCAGTTGCTGAAGAGAATTTGGACCACAGTTCACTACCATTTCACTGACTCATCCCGAAGCCGTAGTGTCAAGTGGTAGCACAGACTGCAGGCTAAAACTTATCACTAGGCCATGTCTAAGGGCAAAGTCTACACAAAACAGGACCCACTTCGAGTTTCAAATAAAGATCAAAACCAGGTGTCAGAGAATGTTGCTATCACCCCACATAATATGCCACAAAGATGAATGCTTTTCCAGTTAAGACCCATTGGCTCAAGATCACTCATCCAAAGCCACGAGAGTCACAACATAAATAAAGAGTGGCTTTTAAAATCAAATCTTAGCGCCACGTTTGACATTTACCAAGGCTTTAAATGTGTGTTGGCTACCTATAAATCTTTAGCTTCTGTAGTTCAGCGGGGTTGGGAAAGTGAAACAAAACAAGCCAAATGCTCGATTAGCACTGAAGCGCTTCTGATGAATGGAGGAGGCAGCCAGTGGGACAGCTCTGTGCAGGGTGCAAGAGAAAAACATGAAGGACCGCTGCTAGCAGAGGGAAGGCAGGTAGGGACCTCCATGGAAACAAGAGAATCCTTGGAATAGAATCCTAAGCCACCACTGCACCATTGGGGAGAAGCGGGAGGGATTTTGTGAGCTCAGTGGTTTGTACAGTGAGAGGCTTCTGCTAATTTTTGAGCCCCTTTGAGTGACATGCCATCCGGAATTCTAGGTCCATCAGGAACTATTTTTCTGCCTCCCTCCCTTCCCTTCCCTCCCTCCCTCCCTCCCTCCCTCCCTCCCTCCCTTCCTTCCTCCAGTTTCTTTCCTTTGGTTCTTCCTTCCTTCATCCCCCACTCATCTGAAACTTGAGGACAATTTTATTAGAGTTAAAAACAGAAAAACCAAATGGAACAGAAACCAAACCCCCAGGACAGGCAAGCTGTAAACCTTAACAGCTGTTTAGAGGAGGAGACTAGGGAAGAGAAGGGGAACAAAGCTCACTGCAGATAAAAGCCAGGCTGCCTGAGTTAACCTGGCATGGGTGTCAGCCTCACTGTGGGGAAGGGAATGGAGGAGCTTCCCGAGAAAGAGGAAGGAAGTCCAGCACAGCACAAGGCGTGCTCATGTTCTGGCCAGCATCCAAGTACATGAGAAAAGGAAAAGTCGCATCTTTCTGAAATTCAGATGCAGGGGCCTTAAGGAACCCATGGAGGCAGGAACTGTTTTTGCTTTTTTTTCCCTACCTACATTTTGTTTTGTTTTTATAAAAAAGGAATGATCACTCATGAGAACTTGTCCAGGAATACCTTCATTAACATTTTGGTATACTTTATTTTGGATGTTTTGCATATCATGCCTTCTAGATAATCTATGTCTTGCTTTGTTTACAAAGTCCCTAAACCAACAGCACTTCCACAGGCTCTGTGTCTAAACTCTTGATTTCTTTGTAAGGATCGGTTCTGTATAGAACCATCTGCCTCATTTGATTACTCCATACCAGGCAATACTAACACACTTACCCTCTCGAGCAATGATTTCAGTCCTTGCTGTACATTAGCCAACCAGGAAGCATTAAAAGAAATGGCATGATGTCCAAACTCTATACAAACCAATTTACTTATGACCCAAGGAGGCTGCAGCCCTGATTTGACTCTATTTTGAGTGGCCAGTGGCACCACTATGTATTTACCATCTACCCCAGCCATTTTCCTACCTCGCAAGATTTTTCTGATTTTCTGAGAACTCTAAATTAAATCCACAGCCATATCTAATTCTACTTTTACCTCATTATAAAACACTGAAAGCCTGCACAGTAAGGTGGCTTTTTAATCAGTATTCCTTTGAAGGGCTAGACAAGAAAACCTATAAAAAAAATTCAGCATTTTCAAATTTATTATCTGTGTTGTGTCTCATCCAGTAGAGATTCAGCCTTTTTCATACATGAGAATAACTTGAGGAGCTTTAAAACAAACAGAGAAACAAACAGAAAACAATTGGGAAAAACCGCACACCTGCCTAGCACTAAACTCCTGAGATTGTATTCCAAGCAACATTGGGTGGAGTACAGCTAATGTTATTGGTTACTCCTTGAACAATTATGATACTCAGGCATTTCGAGAACCAGGGTTAGTCATCAATCTTGAGAATATACAACATAATATATATACAACATACAAAATAAACGGCTTAAACTTCTCTGTTCCTCAGGACTCTTTGAACAAAAGCAATCTCCTCCTGTGTGGAGAATAACAAATTGAACAAAGGTAACGAAGGCTGGTGCCATGCCGCTTGCATGTGTTACAAGATGTGCATAAGGAATGGGGATTTGTCACAAAGAGACTTGGATGCAAGGTCAATGTACAGGCAGTTGGTGGCTGTAAGGTACCAAGTAGTGCAATTCTCAGCTATCAAGTTCTTAATCATTGTTCTTTTTCTTAAATTACTGTATTTCATGTGTTGAGATGAGTGTAGCATTCCATGGCTACTTGTGTGTACATATGGTATATTTGAAATAGTTAACAAACTAACTTCTCTAGCTGTAAGGCATCCAGCAGCAGGGATTAATTTTCCATCCTTCTGGAAACATTTTTGGCATCTCTGTTCATGTGCTTCTGAGTGAGAACCCATGTGACTCATGACAACTCTCTTCTAGGAATCCTGTAATTGGCACTATCAAAAGCCTACTTGGAAGCTGGTGATGGACAGTGCACACCTGAATCACAATTAAGAGACCAGTAGGTTTAATCAGGAGGATAACGATTTTAAAGACAACCTGGACTACACAGTGAGGCCCTGCCAAACCCTAAGTGGGACTTCATGATCTAGGTAGTTTTGTAGGCCTGATGTGAGCTCTCCTCATAGGACACATAAGTGCCCTTTGTTGAATAACTTTCCTTTTCCTGTTCTCCAAATTCCTCAGACTATCTCACTTGTATCTTCTATAGTTACAACGACTGTTTATTTTGTTTGTTTGTTTTATTTTCTGGCTCATAAACTGAACATTTCTATAATCACTAGAGAGAATGGTCTGTAATTTTTTTTTCTTCTTAAGTTATTTTCCTTTGAGTTGCCCTTAGCACTCTGCTTCTCCTTCTGTGACTGGTGGGCATCTGGTCCATAGGAAATATTTAAGCATCTTTTTAAAAACACCATGTTATATGTGTATGTCTCTGTGTACACATGTGGCAGTAAGTGCGTATATGCAGACATACTTGTGGGCACATGTGTGTGATGTCAACTTCTAGGGTTATTCCTCAGAAGCCTTATACCTGTTTTATACTGTGTGTGTGTGTGTGTGTGTGTGTGCGTGTGCATGCTGTACATTTTTGAGACAGAGACTCCCATGAGGACCCAAGGTTTAGTAATCAGGCCACACTAGCTGGAGAGTGAGCTCCAAGAATTGCTTTTTTAGCTGCCCAACACTGGGCTTCCAAGCAGGTACTCTCACTCCCAGTTTTTTTGGTTATGTAGGTGCTGAGAATCAAACTTGAGTTCTCATGACTGCATGCCAAGCACCTATGACTGTGCTGTTTCCCTCCCTTCTGAACATCTTTCACAACAATGTGGTTTTGGAGTTGCCATTGAACTCATCTGTGAGTTACCACACTTTCCATTTGCCCTGAGTGGCTGTGACCTTCGTGTCAGGGATCAGCCTTCCAGTCCTAATATCTTTAAAGGACAAACTCGTTGGAAGGTTCTGTTAAGTCCCTTTCAGTAGCATGGGCAAACAGGCTGTCTTTAACCTACTCCAACTTGGAGTTGGGAGTGAGATTCATTGCGTATTAATAAGCCTGCTCCCAAATGCTTCCCCAGAGCTGTTGAAGAAGAGAAAAATGTGTTCATTGCCATTAACTAGATAAGTGCTGATGCACTTAACCTCAGCACTTCCACCTGCCATCACCCAAGTGAGAAGCAGCTAGATGGCAAACCACACGAAGCTTTGTGATAGTCAGTCTGGGGCTCGTATATAAAGTCGCTGCTTGTTTTGCCTGTCTTTGACGTATTAATGCATCTTCATATTCATGGCTCATTACTCCCGCTGGCAGTCTTTTGGTCTTATTTCTCCCCTGATTCAGTTTCTATGGGAAATGCCTGTCTGCATGTCTCCAAGAAGACCCCAAAGCAAATTTTAGGCTTGCCACATAGTCTGTGTTAAAAATAGTGTTGCTCAAAACATATCCACAAAATTTGATTTAAAAAAAATCTGTCAAGCTCACTTTGCTCATTGTGGTAACAAAGATATATTATAGCATATGAATATTTTTATTTATATAGCCATACATAGATGCAGTTAAAAAGAAATAATTATTAGGCAGTAAATTTAACTGGCTAAAACAAAGAATATTTTGGCTATGTTGTTTTATAGATAGAAATTTGAATAGCATTGTTTTTCAGCCCTGCCAGAGACAGGGGAATAGTAAATTTTCTCAAATGCCATTTAAGTGTCTATGCCTCTTGCTATTTGTCTTGCCAAGTATATCATAGGTCTTGATGGATTTGTTATGCGAAGTCATGCTTGGCTGACGCTTCTACATCTTTGATTGTCCCACTAGGAATTTTATTACAGGGCTGTCCTCAGGAAATCTGCTGATGGCTGGGCCTGCTGCAGCTGTACCATGTGCTCTGAAGCTTCAGTGTGATAAATAGATTTTTCTGTTGTTCAACTTGCTTGTACATCTACAGATGCACACAAGAATTAAAAGCTTCATGTTGAACTTTCCAGGTTCAGATTATATCTAATTGCATTTTATCAGACAGTATCTTTTTTATTTTTTTTATTGACCTTTATATTTTTCTCTGCTTCCCTCCCTTTCTCCGCCCTCCTTTTCCGCCCTCTCCCATGATCTCCATGCTCTCAATTTACTCAGAAGATCTTGTCTTTTTTTCACTCCCTATGTAGATTAGATCCATGTATGTTTTTTTTAGGGTCCTCTTTGTTGTCTAGGTTCTCTGGGATTGTCAATTGTAGGCTGGTTTTACTTTGCTTTATTTCTAAAAGTCACTTATGAGTGAGTACATATTATATTTGTCTTTCTTGGCCTTGGATACCTCACTCAATATGATGTTTTCTAGATCCATCCATTTGCTTGCAAATTTCAAAATGTCAATATTTTTTTTCTGCTATGCAGTACTTCATTGTGTAAATGTACCACATATTTTTTTATCCATTCTTCGGTTGAAGGGCATTTAGGTTATTTCCAAGTTCTGGCTATGACAAATAATGCTGCTATGAATATAGCTGAGTACATGTCTGTATGGTCTGATTGAGCATCCTTTGAGTATACACCCAAAAGTGGTATCGCTGTGTCTTGAGGTAGGTTGTTTCCTGATTTTCTGAGAAATCGACATACTGATTTCCAAAGCAGCTGTACAAGTTCACACTCCCACCAGCAATGGAGGAGTGTTCCCTTTATTCCACATCTTCTCAAGCATAAGTTGTCATCAGTGTTTTTGATCTTGGCCATTCTTATAGGTGTAAGATGGAATCTCAGAGTTGCTTAGATTTGCATTTCTTTGATGGCTAAGGATGTTGAACATTTTCTTAAGTGTCTTTCAGCTATTGTAGATTCTCCTATTGAGAAGTCTCTGTTTAGGTCTGTACTCCATTTTTTGTATTAGATTATTTGTTTTTTTGATGACCAGTTTCTTGATTTCTTTGTATATTTTGGAGATCAGTCTTCTGTCTGATGTGGGGTTAGTGAAGATCTTTTCCCATTCTGTAGGCTGCTGTTTTGTCTTGTTGACCATTTCCTTTGTTTTACAGAAGCTTCTCAGTTTCAGGAGGTCCCACTACTTAATTGTTGCTCCCTACTTGTGTCTATACTACTGAGGTTATATATAGGAAGTAGTCTCCTGTGCCAATGTGTTTAAGTGTACTTCCTGCTTTCTCTTCTATGAAGTTCAATGTGGTTGGTCTTATGTTGAGGTCTTTGATTCATTTGGACTTGAGTTTGTGCATGGTGATAGATACGGATCTATTTTCATTCTTCAAAATGTTGATATCCAGTTATAACAGTACCATTTGTTGAATATGCTTTCTTTTTTCCATTTCACATTTTTTGCTTCTTTTTCAAAAATCAGGTGTTTGTAGGTGTATGGATTGATATCCAGGTCTTCAATTCTGTTTCTTTTGTCCTTCTGTCTATTTTTATGCAATATGAGGTTGTTTTCAGTACTATAGCTCTGTAGTAGAGTTTGAAGTCAGAGATTGTGATGCCCCCAGAAGTTCCTTTATTGTACAAGATTGTTTTAGCTATCCTGAGCTTTTTGCTTTTCCATAGGAAGTTGAACATTGTTCTTTTAAGGTCTGGGATTTTGATGGGCATTGCATGGAATATGCAGATTGTTTTTGTTAAGATTGCCATTTTTACAATGTTAATTCTACCAATCAAGGGTCATGGGGATCTTTCTATTTTTTCTGGTATCTTATTCAATTTCTTTTAAAAATACTTAATGTTCTTGACATATAGGTCTTTCACTTATTTGGTTAGAGCTATTCCAAGATATTTTCTGTTATTTGTGGCTATTGTGAAGGGTTATGTTTCTCTGATTTCTTTCTCAGCCCATTTATCATCTGTATAAAGGAGGGCTACTGATTTTTTGAGTTAATATTATATCCTGCTACATTACTGAAGGTGTTTATGAGTTGTAGGAGTTCCTTGGTAGAATTTTTGGGGTCACTTACATAAACTATCATATCATCAGCAAATAGAATGTGACTTCTTCTTTTCTGATTTGTATTTCCTTGATCTCTTTTTGTTGTCTTATTGCTCTAGCTAGATCCTCAAGTACTATATGGAATAGATATGGAGAGCGTGGACAACCTTGTCTTGTTCCTGATTTCAGTGGGATCGCTGGGAGTTTCTCTCCATTTAGTTTGATATTGGCTGTTGGCTTGCTGTATATTGCCTTTATTATATTTAGGTATGTCCCTTGTATCCCTACTCTCTCCAAGACTTTTATCATGAAGGGATGTTGTAATTTGTCAAAAGCTTTTTCAGCATCTAATGAGATGATCATGTGTTTTCTTTCTCAGTTTGTTTATTAATCAGCTTGTGGATTACATTGACAGAATTTTTTGTGTCAAACCATCCCTGAATCTCTGGGATGAAGCTTACTTGGTCATGCTGGATGATTTTTCTGATATGTTCTTGGATTCGATTTGCCAGTATTTTATTGAGTATTTTTGTATCAAAGCTCATTGTTGGGGGCGGTGAACCCCCGGATCCTGAATTTCTTGTAAACAACTTGTTTTTCTCTGCTCTGAGACAGCTTGAAGCTGCTCTGAGCAGGAGACCCTCAGGAGTTCTTGATGGCAGGGGAGTGGTTTCTGGTGCGTTTGGTTGGGGCATGGCTATCAGTTAAGGATCCCTATATAAGCTGCCCGTGGACACAATGAAGGGGGCATTCTGGTCTCAAGGATGACCCGTGTCTCTGTCTGTGTGTCTTTGTGTGTTTCAATTTCCAGCCCCTTGCCCGGTTCATGAGCTGTATGACAGCGCATAGAGTGCAGATGATTATAATGCGCCACAGCTCATGAGTGAGATTAGTCAGTAATTCTCTTTATTATAAAAGTCTTTGTGTGGTTTGGGTGTCAGGGTAATTGTAGCTTCATAAAAAATAAAAAGAGTTTGGCAGTGTTCCTTCTGTTTCTATTGTGTGGAACAATTTGAGGAGTATTGGTATTAGTTCTTCTTTGAAAATCTTATAGAATTCTGCACCAAAACCATCTTGTCTTAAGCTTTTTTTGGTTGGTAGACTTTTGGTGACCATTTCTATTTCTTTAGCAGTTATAGGTCTATTTAATTTGCTTATCTAGTCTTGTTTTAATTTTTGCAAGTGATATTTATCCAGAAAATTCTCCATTTCCTTTAAATTTTCCAATTTTGTGGAGTACAGTTCTTCAAAGTGTGACCTGATAATTCTTTGAATTTCCTCCATGTCTGTTGTTATGTCCCCCTTTTCCTTTCTGAGTTTGTTTATTTGGATATGCTTTCTCTGCCTTTTGGTTAATTTTAATAAAGGTTTGTCTATTTTGTTGATTTTTTCAAAGAACCTAACTCTTGGTCTCTTTGATTCTTTGTATTGTTTTCTTTGTTTCTATTTTTCTGATTTCAGCTCTCAATTTGATTTTTTCCTGCCTTCTAGGCTTTCTGGATGAGTTTGCTTCTGTTTGTTCTAGAGATTTTAGGTGTTCTGTTAACTCACTAGTTTAGGATTTTTCCAGTTTCTTTATGTAGGCATTTAGTGCTATGAACTTTTCTCTTAATACTGCTTTCATTGTGTTCTATAAATTTGGGTATGTGGTGTGGTCATTTTTGTTGAATTTTAGGAAGTCTTTAATTTCTTCCTTTATTTTTTCTTGACCCCTTAGTGATTCAGGTGAGCATTGTTTAATTTCCATGTGTTTGTGGGCTTTCTGAAATTAGTGTTGCTGCTGAATTCTAGTTTTAAGTCATGATGATCTGATAAGATATATGGGGTTCTTTCTTTCTTTTTTTATCTGTTGAGGTTTGCTTTGTTACCTAATATGTGGTCCGATTTTGAGAAGGTTCCATGAGGTGCTGAGAAGAAGGTATATTCTTTTATGTTTGGATGGGATGTTATACTGTCTGTTTGAGTCATAGCATCTTTTAGTTCCCTTATTTCTCTGTTGAATTTTGTCTGACAGACTTTTCCCGTGGTGAGGGTAGGGTATTGAAGTCTCCCACTAATATTGTGTGGGGTTTAATGTGTGATTTAAACTTTAGTGGTTTTTTTCTTTTACATATGAGGATGCCCTTTTATTTAGGGCATAGATGCTCAGTATTGAAATTTCCTCTTGATAGATTTTTTTCTGTGACTAAATATTCTTCTTTGTCTCTTTTGAATGATTTTAGTTTGAAGTCTATTTTGTTAGATATTAGGATAGCTATCCTAACTTGTTTTTTGGTCAATTTGATTAGAAATTTTTTCCCAACCCTTTAATCTGAGGTGATGTCTGTCTTTGAGGTTGAGGTGTGTAGCAGAAGGATGGATTCTGTTTTCATTTCTAATCTGTTAGCCTTTGTCTTTTTATAGATGAGTTGAGTCCATTTATATTAATGGATATTAAATACCAGTGATTGCTATTTCCTGCTATTTTAGGTTTTGTTTTTTGATGATGTTATAGTGTGTGTTTTTCTTTTCTTTGAGATTTGCTGCTGTGATAAACATCTATTGCCTGTGTTTTGTGAATGTAACTAACATTCTTGGGTTGAAGTTTTCCTTCTAGCATTTTGTATAGGTGTGAGTTTGTGGCTAGGTATTGGTTAAATCTGGTTCTGTCATGTACTATCTTATTTTGTCCATCTATGGTGATTGAAAGTTTTGCTGGGTATAGTAATCTGGGCTGACATCCATGGTTTCTTAATTTCTGTGTAATGCTTGACCAGGACTTTCTGGCTTTCATTATTTCCAATGAGAAGCAAGGTGGGTGCAATTCTTATAGGTCTGTCTTTATGTGTTACTCGGTTTTTTTCCTTTGCAGCTCTTACTATTCTCTCTTTATTCTGTATGTTTTGTGGTTTGATTATGTGGCAAGGGGACTTTTTTTGTTGTCCGGTCTGTTTGGTGTTCTATAAACTTCTTGTTTCTTCATATTCATGTCTTGCTTTAGGTTGAAAAACTTTCCTTCTATGATTTTGTTGACTATATTTTGTGTGCTTTTGAACTGGACTTCTTTTTCTTCTATCCCTATTCTTAGATTTGGTCTTTTCATGGTGTCCCATATTTCCTGGATATATTGTGTTAAGCTCTTGTTATATTTAATGTTTTCTTTGACCGATGAGTCTAATTCCCCTATCGCATCTTCAATGCTTGATATTTTCTCTTCCATCTTTTATATTCTGATGTTTATGCTTGCTCTTGTGGTTCCTGATCATTTTTCCATATTTTTCATTTCTAGAATTCCCTCTGTGTTTTTTTATTGTCTCTATTTCAGTTTTCAAGTCTTTAATCATTTCATTCATTTGTTTGATTGCTTTTTCTTGTTTCTCTTTAAGGAATTTGATAATTTCTTCCAATTTTTTGTTTGTCTGGTCCTCCATTTATTTGAGAGAATTTTTCATTTCCTTTTTAAGGACCTCAAACTTTACCCTAAAGTTATTTTTTAGGTCATTTTCTTCTGCTTCATCAGTATTGGGGTGTTCAAATTTTGCTGTTTTAGAGCCACTAGTTTTGTTGGTGTCATGTTGCTCTTTGTCATGTTGAGTGTTCTTACCTTGTCTTCTCATCTTTTCTTCTGATTGGAGTATTGGGGTCATGACTGGTGATCATTCTTCCAGCTCTCAGTGGATCCAAGGCTCAGATGGTTCTTCCTCATGGTGGAGTCTGGCCACAGTTCTGGTCAAGTCAGAGGTTACTCAGCATTCCTGGAGGTTGCTCAGTGCTCCCAGAGGTCTTTGCAATCCAGGAGGTTGGTTGGGTTTGTTCTTATGAAGGTCGCTGGCTCAGACCTGGCCCTACCTAGGTGGTTGGTTCGGGTCTGCACTGTCAGAAGTCACTGGCTCTGGCCTGCTCTGGTGGAGGTCATTGTCTAGGGTCTGCTCCCACAGAACTCACTGGCCTGGGCCTTGTCCCATGGAGATTGATCACTTGGGCCTGCTTTCCAAAAGGTTGCTGGCTCAAGTCCCATCCCACAAAGGTTGCTTGATCGGGCCTGCTCCCTTGGAGGTCCCTCTCTCAAACCTGCTTGGGTGGAGGTCACTGGCTCAGGCCTGCTCTGGCAGAAGTTGTTGACTTGTGCCTGGTCACTGGCTTAAGTCTGCTCCAGCAGATTTCGCTGGTTTGGGGCTGCTCCCATGAATGTCCCTGTTTCAGGTCTGCTCCTGCAGAGGTCACAGGCCTGGTCCTGGTCCTGCAGAAGTCACTGGCTCTGGCCTGGTCCCACAGAGTTCACTGGCTCAGGCCTGCTGTCTTGGAGGTTGCTCCCTTGTACCTACCTATTCCAGGGGAGGTCACTGGCTCGGACCTGCTCCCATGGAGGTCACTATCTTGGGCGGGTCCCACAGAGGTCACTAGGGCCTTCTCCCTTGGATGTCCCTCCATAATACCTGCTTTGGTGAAGGTGTCTGGCTCAGGTCTGTTCTGTGGAGGTCACTAGCTCAGGCCTGGTCCCACGGAGGTCACTGGTTTGGGCCTGCTTCTGTAAAGTTTGCTGGTCTGAGCCTGTTCCCACAGAGGTTGCTCCCTCAAGCCTGCTCCTGTGGAGGTCACTGACTCAGACCAGGTCTCACAGAGGTTTCTGACTCAGGCCTGCTCCCTCGGAGATCATTCATTCATGCTTTCTTCAGTGAGGTCGCTAGCTCGGGCCTGGTCCCATGGAAATTGCTGGTTTGGACCTGCTCTCATGGTGGTCACTGGTTGGGCCTGTTACCACAGAGGTCGTTGGCTTGGGCCTGATCCAGTGGAAGTCGCTGTCCAGACCTGGCACCAAGGAGGTAAACAGTATCTTTATTATGTAAGAGAGGCATCAAGTCATTTTGGAAGAGGTATTTTTTGCTTCCTTAGACCCTGTGGATCCATGCTCAGTTTTGCTTTAGTTTCATCTCACATCTAAAAGAAAATGCTTTTTATGTATTTTGCTGGGAAGTCTACCTTTTCCTGGCATATACAACAGAACTTCATCTATCTTTCCATTCATTGATTTTATGTGCTTATGGTAGATATGTATGTCTATGTACATGGGTGTAAATGTGTATATCTGTGCCTGTGCTTGCTGTCTTCCTCAATTGTTCCTGAACTTTTTCATTTTTATTACGTGCGCGCGCGCGCGCGCGCGCGTGTGTGTGTGTGTGTGTGTGTGTGTGTGTGTGTTTGTGTGTGTGCCCACGTGCACATGTACCCTAGAACACATGTGGAGGTCAGAGGACAATTTGCATGAGACAGTTTTTTTCTTCTACCATGCAGGTTCTGGGGATCAAATTCAAATTGTTAAGCTTGGTGGCAGATATGCTGAGGCATTTCACAGTCCCCATCCTTTTTTAGAATCTCCCACTGTACCTTGAACTTACTGATTTTTCTAGAATTTCTGACCAGCTAGCTCCAGGCTCCTTCTGTGTCTTCCTCTTGAGAGCTGGGATATAGACATATGCCATCATATCTGCCTTTCTCCAAAGTGACTGGGGATCTGCATGCATGCTTGCATAGTAAGCACTTGGCTGGCTAAGTCATCTCCCCCAGCACCTATTCTCATGTTAAAAATGAGCAGAGAATCACCAGCAGATTTGGAATCCCACTGAGACGATTCAGGCTTCATTATGCATGTGCATCAGTTAATAAAGCACCTGTGATTTCTGAATCTGACTTTCTTTGGTGCTGTTCAGGGCTGTGGTAACCTCAATAAGTTGAGGGAGCAGAGATGAGTCACTTTCAAGGTTTAGTTCGCAAATATCTTCCCACTTGAACTTTCATGGGAAAAGGAAACCTTTACTTGTTGGTTAATACTTATTCTTCATGAAGAGGTTTTCATCAGAGAATTGTGGGGTAGGGAAGGCAATGCTTCTTCTCAGTGAAGTTTAGGAATCTGAAATGCTTTCACTGAATATTAACTCTGCATTCTTAATGCTCAGAAGTGTTGTCTAAACCTAAGCTTCCCTATGTGTCTTTTAGTTTTAGTATCCTTAAAGGACCAAGGATATAAACACTCTAGCTTTGACTATTGTAGGCAAGACATTTCTTTAACACGTTTTTCCTTCAAAGGTCCCATGGCATTGAATTTCAAGAGTAAGTTATATTAAACATTTGTCAGTTAGTAATGCAAGTAATTTACTTATACAATGAAAACTTTTCTCCCAATCACAACAAGGCAATTACACATGTGAAGCCAGAGCGATTGTGAGCATAAACAAGCCCATGTAGGTTAAAGTCAGAGTTAGTACCAGCGTGAAGAGGGGTGCTGGACATGACCTCTCACCACTAACCAAGGAGCTTTCGGCAATTGATAGCTTCTGGGAGAGGGAATTCTGTAATGCATAACAATATTCTTTATTGTTACCTTTTAAAGCACAGCTTCCTTCTGATTCCTTCTTCAAGTCCAATACAAAGGCTGTCCATTTATCACCAGCGCCATAAAGTAGTTTTATCTTTGTTATCTTCCTCCTTCTTCCAGAGATACATACTTGATATTTTAAAGGCAAGTGTATCCTTCACACTCAGTATTTAAATATCAATAAATGTGTATGTGGCTACTTATTGAGTTAATTATTAATGCTTTTATATATATGTGTGTGTGTGTGTGCAGAATACTATATCACTAATAATTCTGAGGGTTTTACAGGTAGTGAATAAATTATTTTCTCTCCATTCAAAGCATACTTCCAGGAATCATCTCCAAGCCCCATTTTTCTCATGCTTATTATTCTAACTTATAGAACTTCCAGAAGAGCAAAGATAATGCCTATCAGATCAAGACCATCTTTTTTTTTTACTTCCTCTCTTATCTCTTATTCTCCTAAGTTCTGGGTTATACCTACACTATAATGTCCCTCCATGTTAAAAATCAGCACTTACTCATTAGTACCATGAAGCATGTACACATACTTGGGAAACAAGAACAGGAATGGGTTAAATTGTTGTAGATGATTAATTAGTATATGAAATTGTCATTAATTCAGGGATGTCTTCTCTTCCTTACAATATCACTTCAAAGTAGATCATAGCACAATATCTAGATAAAAATTTCCATTAATTCACCTAAATACTTAATGTGTTCAATTTCCACTATGTTATTTTCTTTTGAAGGTAAATCTCAATTTGTAATGGACACAATTCATTTATTGAAAATTCTCTTCTAATATCAAATTATTGGTTTATGTGCAAAACCAACTGAATATCTTGGACTATCAGCTAATACATATAGCTTCCAATTAAAAGTTTATAGTCTTAGGGTCTGCATAGTGTTTGGGTGGTTGCTATAAGCATAGCTGAGGGTTTCCGTTGTGAGATGTGTTTTCTTATGTCCATGTGTTCAAACAACACATATCAAGGGCTGAGTAACTGCTATGCACTTTCTCAGAAGCGCCAGAAACTACTCACTGAGTGAAAAGTGTTTTCAGTTCAGCAAATCAACCATCATTGCAAGGTGAATCCAGAAGTAAAGTGAGGTAACGATGCAATAAAGATACAAATGTAATCTATCTAATGAAAATTATGGCTATTCCTTCCATTGACATTTCAACTGTACTGACTCAGAATAATATTTGAAACCATTCAGATACTATTCACACAGAGAAACTGAGTACAATCAGATTAAATTATATATTTTGAATCACAAAGCAAATGATTAGTAGCATGATCCAACCTAAAATTTTTAAGAGGTTGATCAATGCTCATTGTGTTCATTAGAGAAGATTGTGAGGGTTGACACATACATCCTAGAAAGCCACATAGGTTTTAAGAAAACTTGGAGGATGCTGAGCCCTAAGACATGCCTTCTGCTTTGCTGAGAGAGTGAATAAAAAGGAAAAAAAGCCTTCATTAGGCTCCTAGATATCAAACTAGAGCTATATTCATCAATAATGATTGATCTATTATAGATATTCAATTAAGAAAACTGATAACTTTTGGTAAAGAAGGGAAGGAAGAAAGAATTTCAGAAAGTTGATCCACCAAGACAACATATGAGCTTTATGGTCTTGTTCCTATGGAACAGAGGTGACAGGGTATCATAGATAACTGTGATGTCAGAGATGCATGACATGTTAGAAGCTAGAACTTCACATTTGCCTTTTGCACTTGGGATAGCAGAGGTCAAATAAAGAAGTGAATTGTCCAGTGAAGCACAAAACTAGAGGCACAGTAAAGGACCTTGACTCTTAATTCTGTGATTTTTCTACATTTGTAGCTCATCTTATATAATTTAGTAGAACACTAGAGCTTCATTTTATATTTGAACGTGGAAGAACTTATCTTCATCTTGAAAGCCATTACTGCCTAGCATTTGAAGGTGATTCTGTGTTGTGTGTACCACACTCTTGGGTTTCCATGACCTTTTCTTCCAGCATGTTGTTGATTAATAGCAGACTGTTTCACAGAACATGAGCAAATTTTAGTAAAGATTTTCTTCCCTGGGTAAATCCTATATTTATATCTATAAAAGTCTTTAAAATGGTTGTTTGTAGTATGGTGACTATAGTTATAGAATTTCATATTATAAATTTAAAATTAATAAGAGAGTTGTCTCCAAAAGTACATTTTTATAATAGTATCTTTTATTTTTTCAGGTTTCATGCATTTATACAATGTAAATTGATCATATATATGCATCACTATCTCCCTGAAACTTTCCCTAGGTCCTCCTAACTCATCTTCCACTCAACTTCATGCCCTCTTTTTCTGTGATTATTAGTAACACCTAAGTTAAATTAGTACTTTACACATGTGCATGGGTGTGCTGTCATCCACTGGGGCACCAATAATCTACCATTGTCCTGTTTTCAAAAGTGAGCAACTTTTGATCCCTCTGTACCCATCAATGCTGATAGCTCTTCCAATCAGAATGATGTCTCATGGACCTCTTCCCCATCAATGCTGAAATTTGGAGTGTCTTGACCTCTTGAGGATCTTGTGCAGGTAAGTACAGATGCTGTGAATTGCTGTGTGCAATGGCCATGTCAAGTCCAAAAATGATCACTTACCACACTTGTCTGATATTCTGGCTCTTACATTCTTCCCATCCCGTCTTCTATGAAATTCTCTGATATGTGAATGGTGGAAGGTTAATATAGATGACCAGTTGGCCTGAGCAAACATCTATGAACACACACACCTATGGGTGCACACATACACACGCAACTATATATAGTCTTGGGTGTATTGATGAACTTGGTTGTAGTAATAATTTTTACTATGTAATATAAGTATATGTTATGTATATAAATTTATATAAAATAATTTTAGGTATATCTTATGTATACATTTTCCCTTTATATATAAATAAAGCAGAAAATTGTACTGGAAATACATATTTGATAAAAAATAGAAAATTAAAGCATGAAAGAAAGAAAAGGAAAAGAAGGGAGAACAGGAAGGAATAGGTGGAAGGAAGAGGGTAATGAGTTGCCTAGACAGGATAGAATTTTCTTAGTAATTTTTTTGATTACTAATCCCTCAAATGTCCACACTTTAGAGAAATGAATTATGGCTAAATAATAGCCATGGCCACTGTCTACAGTGTCTACAATGGCACTAATTAATAGGCTAAGGCACAAGTTTGGTGCAGTCTTGCCACCCAGTAGCCATTCATACTTATTGGTTCCACTGATAGAGTCTTCAAAAGTTCAGTTCCCGTAGAGGGAAGGTCTTTGTGAGACTTTTCTGTAAGTTCATCTGTGCTCACGGGTTTGTTCCTGATGACACAGCGGCATCCTGATGGCCAGAGCAGTGCTGCCTGCAGAATCCACAGGACTTGTAGCTCTTGCATCCCACGTTCCAGGCCACAGTCTGCAAATGGATCCCATCTTGGTTCTAGATGGATAAGCCAGCACACAACTTTCCAAGAGATTCCTTCTTGGTGCAATAATAAACCCCTTCCCTGAGTCAGAGAAAATTTCACTTTTGTTGTCTTCCTTATTTTCCAACCTGCATTTTAATGTTTATAAATATGCTGAATATTTATGCAATCTCAAGCTATGCTGTGTTATGACATATGGTACATACCTCTGACATTTGCTCTTATTCTTTTCTTGTTTTTTCCCCTTGCTGTATGGAAATCTAATAAACTCCCACCCTCTAACTGAAAGAAGATATTGACTTTACCATTTTTGACATCTCAAATTTCATAAAAAAGAAAACCTCAGAGCTCAATAATTCATTTAGAAATTGTTTGACTTCATCTTTTCTGATTTGCA
Organism: Ondatra zibethicus; assembly: GCA_004026605.1. NCBI lineage: Eukaryota > Metazoa > Chordata > Mammalia > Rodentia > Cricetidae > Ondatra > Ondatra zibethicus. The sequence goes on from PVIU01011204.1 coordinate 26,397, forward strand.
TCCCCTTGGTCTCCTTTTGTTGTCTTATTGCTCTAGCTAGGACCTCAGGAACTATATTGAATAGATATGGAGAGAGTGCACAAACCTTGACTTGTCACTGATTTCAGTGGAATCGCTGGGAGTTTCTCTCCATTTAGTTTGATGTTGGATGTTGGCTTGCTGTATATTGCCTTTATTATGTTTAGGTATGTTCTTCGTGTCCCTGCTTTCTCCAAGACCTTTTTCATGATGGTATGTTATTTGATTGAAGGCATTTTCAGCATCTAATGAGATGATCATGTGGATTTTATTTTTCAGTTTGTTTATATAGTGGATTACATTGACAAATTTTCATATGTTGAACCATGCCTGTATCTCTGGGATGAAGCCGACTTGGTCATGGTGGATGATGGTTCTGATGTGTTCTTGGATTTGATTTTCCAGTGTTTTATTGAGTATTTTTGCATCAATATTCATGAGTGAGTTTGGTCTGTAATACTCTTTCTTAGTAATGTTTTTATGTGGTTTGGGTATCAGGGTAATTGTAGCCTCATAAAAAGAGTTTGGAAATGTTCCTTCTGTTTCATTCATGTGGAACAATTTGAGGAGTATTGGTACTAGTTCTTCTTTGAAAATCTTGTAGAATTCTGGCCTGAAACCATCTAGTCCTGGACCTTTTTTTTTGGTTGGTAGATTTTGATGACTCTATTTCTTTCATAGTTATAGGTCTATTTAAGTTGCTTATCTGGTCTTGATTTAATTTTGGTAAGTGATATTTAGCCAGAAAGTTGTCCATTTCCTTGAAGTTTTCCAATTTTGTGGAGAACAGGATTTTTGAAATATGACCTAATTATTCTCTGGATTTTCTACATGTCTGTTGTTATGTCCCCTTTTCATTTCTAATTTCTTAATTTGGATATTCTCTCTCTGCCTTTTAGTTATTTTGGATAAAGGTTTTTCTATTTTCTTGATTTTCTTGAAGAACCAACTTTTTGTCTTATTGATTTTCTGTATTGTTTTCTTCAGTTTGTAATGGGCTGAGAAAGAAATAAGAGAAACATCACCCTTCACAATAGCCAAAAATAGCATAAAATATCTTGGAGTAACTCTAAAAAAAAGTGTAAGACCCGTATGACAAGAACTTTAAATCTTCAAAGAAAAAAATTGAAGACGACACCAGGAAATGGAAAGATCTCCCATGTTCTTGGGTAGGTAGAATTAATAGTAAAAATGGCAATCCCACCAAAAGCAATCTACAGATTCAATGCAATGCCCATCAAAATCAACTCACAGAAATACAGACATTATCAGCTTCATAATAAAGAGGCAAACACAATGTTTAGCTAAATTAAGTGTCAAACAAATCAATTCTAAAGATAGATAGACAGACACACAGATAGATCCCTCTTGGCCCCTAAGACCAAGAATATTCAAAATATTTAATTCATCTGCATTTGATCAAGTTTGACATTCCAGGAACTCCAAAATAATCAACTGAACAGTCTTAAATGGATCCCAGTGCAGGAAAGTCTGGGTACTTAAAATATCAAAGTCTCACTCTCTCTCATCTCACCATGGTCCTAACCTCAACGATGTATTGACAAACCTAATGCCCTCCAAAAGTGGATTAAGAGGATGAAATGAAGGAGGAAGAGGTAGGCAGATCTGTAAACAAAAATTTTCTTTTCTACCATAGGCATATAGAAGAAATGAATAATTTATTTAATCCATAAATCCCAAGGTCAAATTAGTATCTTAGTTATTAGTGTTCTTTCACTCAGCTACTCATGTACTCTTTATCTTTAAATGCTTATTTTATATTTGTTTGTGTGTATTTGTGTATGCAAACATGTGTACAGGTGTCAACAGAGGCCAGAAAGAACATTGGATTCCCTTGAATTGGAGATACAGGATACAGGATGCTGGTAACTGAACTCAGGAACCCTGGAGGTGCTGCAAGCTCTCTTTTAACTCTCAAGCTATCCAGTTTTAGAAGCAAGCTTTAGCTTTTACTCAACTTCCTCTAACTCTTAATCTTATTGGTTCTATCATTTTATATTATTTTCATCCAGTCCATTACTACTAACAAAAGGTACTTTGTGTTTCCAGTTAAGAAATGAAAATTTACTTAAGCCATATTAAGCTGATCTTAAACTTGAAATTAAATCCTAAAGAAATTGAACTAGTTTTACTTATAATTGAATGAATAAATGCTGGCATAAATGTTCTAGTTTATTATAATACTCTGGTAATAAATATATACTAATCAATAATTATTTAGACAAAGTGAGTAATGTTTCATTGATATATACCTTTTTAAAATGCAAATTCTGTATTAGATTAATTTCATTTGTGATAAATCTATAATCTCAATCCTACCCACCTGAAATTCATTCCTGTGATAAGAAGAGATATATTGGTATTTCTGAGGGAGAAAAATAACTACTTGCAATCAAACAAATCTGGAGAGTAAGTTTTGAGCTGCATTTTAATAAATTGAACATATTAATCAGTTTAGCTCACATTTTAGAAGTCATATACAGATCAAGTGCTTCCTATATCATATTCATTTTAAAAACCTCCTTCTCTGAACACAGGAGATAAATGTGAGTCTTTTAAAGCTCAGACACAGACTGCTAACCAATTGAATATAATTTTATAGATTTCTTTCAGGCTAGAATATGGAGAGGACCTTGACTGCCATTGCTCTGATAAGATTTGTATAGGGAAGGAATGACCATTTACATGGTGAAATACAAATGCATTGCTCAGTCTGCTGCCTTACAGGTTTTCTTACGATGATGGAAAACTTACCATTTCCTTCAGTTGAAGTGCAATTCCATAAACAGTGGTTCCCCTTCAAGATCACAGAAGGCTTGAAATAGCAGCATGGATGTGACTCATTTTAGTGTTTCATATTTTAAGATGTTGGAACTCAGAGACAGTTGTCAAAACTACTCAGGCTGCCAGGGTCTACATTCAGGTAATTTATAGGAAAGGGAAAGCATGGGAGATCTTGAATCCAAATTTTGACTCTTTCTCCTATATTATTATTAATCTTAGATAGTTTGACATAATTTTGCTTTTTGTTTATTTTACAAAGAACTTATTGTCAGGAAATATATGAAACAAAAGATAAAGTACTATCTCAGAAAATTATCAAATGTCAATTAAAGTGGTTTGCAATTAAACGAAAAAAAAAAAAGATTGTGTTGTCCAGAGTCAGGTATGCCACTGTCCTTTCCCAGGAAGTAAGTTTCCTATGGTTCTCATAAGTTTATGTGACAGTGACAGTTGAAAAGGGGTTAATCATTGATATTCATTATCCATTTGCCAACACATTAAATTGAGGGGCAAATTCTAGGAGTGAAACCCACCAATTATGTTTTTAAAATCCTAATAGCTTTAATTACAGCCTATCATGGTTCTATAAAAGCATGGACATTATATCTGACCATCACAACTCAAGCTCAGTCATAAAGACTGGGTGTCATTGCTATCATATGGTCATTTCATAACCATACAGAGAACTCCTTTCCCTTTGTCTTCTAACTGAAATATACACATGAAATATATACACAAAATTTATCCTGCATTAATTTTCCATGGTTATTGTATGGCAGTGTTGTTTGTATTCTCCACTAAGGGTAATTTCCCTTTACCATAAGTTTCTCCTCTGATCTAACTAAGGCAATCAGAAGGACAAAGTGTAGAAAGAAGGACTACAGTCCAAGGAAGCAGAGCATGCCGAAACTACCCTTGGCTCAGAGAAGAATGAACATTGTATGTAAGTTTCCCCTAAACAAAAACAACACTTAAAAACTATGTTCCTCATGTTTCCATCACTATGTCAAGGATGATGTTGTTCCCCAACTGGACTTGGTAATGTCTGAAGACTTTTGTTTTAATTGCATTGTATTGATTGTGTGTTCCTGCATGCTTGCATGTATGCGTGTGTGAATGTATGTGTGTCTTTGTGTGTGTCCACTCATGCATGTGTGTGCATGTGTATACTAAGGTGCCACAGTGGGAGTGTATATATACTAAGGTAACTCATGAAAATCAGTTCTCTTAATTTGCCTTCTGCATCCCAGGTATTGAATTTGTGTTAACCAGCTTGGCATCAAGTGCCTTTACTCAATGAGTCATCTTGCCAACTCTGAAGTCATTTTTGATTTTGACAGTTTGGAAGGTAAGAGACTGCCACACTAGATGGTAACCACCAAGGGTCCTAGAACAGTTGCTTACAACAAAGAATCAAGTGGCCGAAAACACCAACTATGTTAAGTCTGAGAACCCCTCTCCTAAAGCATTTGTCCATGTATTTCATATACATTAACTCATTTAATTTTTAGACCACTCCAGTTGTCCTGGTGAACTGTAGGGCTCACAGAAATGTTAACATATTCATGAAAGAATACACAGTTACTAAAAGGCAGAAAGAAGACTGAAAATTGAGAGGTCTAGACTCCAGAAATTCTGCATTTTCATCATGTTGACATTATATCCAAATTTAAAGTTCTAAATTATTACAATTTAAGCATTTGCAGGACTGTCTCCAGTTATTACAATACCAGTTCCATACTCCAAGTTTTATTCATACTGCTTCCATATTTCATTACCTGTCTCTCATTGCATGAATGTTCCTTTGATTCCCTTCCCACCTACACAGTTAAAAATAATTGTTCTGGTCTTCAGAGTCCCATAGCTCTTTTATCTTATCAAAAGCCTCCAATCAATGTTTCCCTAAGTACTTTCCAAGGAATAGTCACTCTTACAAGAATTAAAATGTGTAGTGTATATATATATAATATTAAAATACACATATTCATATTCTTAAATACAATCTGCTCAGTACATATAGTATTATCTGTACGTCTGTGATTTCAGAGATGACCACTTGGTATTAGTTAACCAACTGGGAGCCAGGTAGGCTCATCCCTAGAGAAGATCATTTCTCCTGCTCTCTGATTTCCTCAGTTATTAAAGTGTCTATACTAGACATGGAAGGATATGTTTATAACTCCATCTATAGAAGTTAGAGGGGAAGTCTGAGGCTGGGGGACTGCAATTTTGAGACCAACCTAGGCTAAATGGTAAGAATGATTTCAGTACAAAACAAACTGGGAAGAAAAGAGATGAGGCCATACACGAGACCCTTTGGTTGTTGCCACGAGGATTTCAGGATTCTGATTTTTCCACTTCCTTTCTGCTTCCTCATTCATAAAGTGAGAAGTTGGCTCCACAACCTTAACTTTACCTTCATTTGCCGCCCTTGTTCTGAATCCAAAATAGTGAGCCAACTAAATCATTTACTGAAATTTCCCAAACCGTAAATAAATATGCCAATATAAGCCCCTTTCTCTTCATACATTATTTCCTAGGTGTTCTATAGTTATAGAAAGCTTACTCACACACTCAGACAGGGTTCTGCCACTGATTTGCTGAATATGATGTCAAGATAGTTGCAGGCAACTAGATTAAAAATTAGTCTCAAAACCCAGATAAACTGCATACTGTAAGGCCAAACAGGCTTAAAAATCTTGAGAAAATCTGGGCACGGAAATATGCTCAGTCTGCTTAGTCATTAGAGCAATACAAATCAAAGCCACAATGAGCCTCTCTGTCACATCTGCTGGGATGACCAAAAGGTCAGGAACAGACAGCACAAGCATTGGTAAGAATATGCAGAGACTCCTACCTTGAAACTGTAGCAAAAGACCTGAGTTCTTTCCCCAGATGGGAAATACTCCCTGCCAAGTTAAGAAGTCACCAGTCCCACAAATAATGTCTCTTAAGAAATCTTTTTCTGTGGGATTTTTCAAAATGAATTTTATATCCACGAGATCATAACGGTGTCTCTATGCCTGAGTCCCACATGCAGATCTTCAAACAGAGTTCTTCTCTTTGGAAGACCTGTCTAGCTTCTGTGCTGCAACTTACAAATAACTAAAGTTGATCATTCAATCTCTTGAGCTACTGTCCTCCAAATGCTGGCATTTCTTAGCCACAGGCAACATGAAATGTGCCTGGCAATAATGATAATAGTAACAGTGTTGAAGCAAATAACTACACATTCTACATCAAAGGAACTCATGAACTCCTGTCAAAGACATCTCTCAATTTTCAGTACCTGAAATCTCTGATTTATTTTAAAAAATGAAGAGTGAAGTGATGGATAGAATTCTGTGTAAGTTCATTTCATTACTCTAATGAGCACCTGTAGCAGGCTTGCTTTATAAAGAAAAGAGGATCATTTGACTCACAGTTCTGGAGGTGCAAAGATTAGATGGATGGCTTTCTTGTTTGGCAGAATTCCAAGGTGACAGCAGACATTATGTGGTAAGAGATGCGAAGTATGTGAATGTATATGTCTCTGTTTAATCTCTCTCCCCTTTATATAAAACCACCAATATTAAGTCACAGAGACCCACTCTAGTAACCTTTTCTAACCCAATGGCCTTAACCCTATGCACTGGTTAGATTAAATTTGAGAGTCATTTGGACCATATCCAAACCATTGCAGTGTCTTTAAGAATGTTTACTTTATACTTAATTAGACCTAAAATTTAAAGTCTATAAATTTAGTTGATTAACAGAAAATATGCAGGACATGAGTTCCACCCTTCCTACAGTGGTCCTGAGCCAGCCCAAACAGGTTGCTGTATTAAGTGTATCTTTATAAACCAAGAAAAAAAAAACATAAGGGAGATTATTAGTCTTTCAACCACATGAAGTCTTGTAATGGTGAAACTGCTTTGGATAAGGTCCCATCTTTTAATGTCTGCATTGAAAACCCAGTAAATATGCTTTGGAAAACTGAGTGAGCACACAAGATGCTCCATCATGATAGCCAGAAAAGCCTCTATCCTTAACATGCTGTTTGGCTGGTCCCCCATCTAGTAGATCTTTCCATAACTCATCAACAGTGTTATCTCTCAGATAAAACAAAGAATTTGCCAGTTATTATGTTGACAAATATATCCATGGAGATGTCTCACTGCCTAGAAGAGAGGGTAGATGCAAGGAATTTTCATTATGTAACTCTACCATTACAAAACAATAACTGGTGAGAATACTCTTTCCTAAGCAGAGTCTTTAACATCTACCTGGAATTAGTTCGGTTGTTGCAGTTGTTTTAATGGAATTGCTTTTTATTTCCCATAAAACTTCAATAAAATTTGCAAGCAGAAGTTTTAGCTAATGGCATTCAGCCAAAGTATTTGTCAACAGGATTTCATTTCTTAGATGTGTTTGGAAGCATTGAGAAAGTTTTTTTTTCACTTGAAACTCTCCAGAGAATGTCTAGAGGCATAGTATTAGATAGACTCTATTCTGAAATTCATTTTATATTAAATTTGAAATTCCCAGGGCTTCTTTAGGTACTAGAATATGCAAATGTATGAATATAACAATTCATGAATACACGGTTAAAGATTTTATTACAGAAAGAGAACACTGGTTAAATGAAAGGAAATGTGTTCTTTTTCTTAGAGAATAGATAAAGAAGACCAGAAACATAGAGATTTATTGAGTCTGACAATGATAATCATACAGCACAATTTATCTAATTAAAATTCCAGCCCTGCTCTGTCTCTCTTTATGATACAATGCTTTGTTAACTCACTACCTGAATGACTGCATTGTAGAAGGCCACACAGTTCTTTTGAGTGACAGAGTGAATACATCTGCACTGATAGAGAAATACAATTTTACTTAAGGTCTACTGCAATGACAGACTCGAACGTCCCATTGTCTAGCCACATGATCTTCATAATGCACTCAGAATCGCATTCCTTACTCTGAAAATGTGATAAATGACTCAGACAATCCCAGGATGTCTGTGCTTACCAGCACAGTTTTCTGTAGCCTTGTATTTATTTGATGCTCAGTAAACACCCATTTCTCTTCTTTGTCTCATCATAAACTTCAGTCATGACTATAAAATATCCACTTTGCTTAGCTACCTTCTGGGTTTCCCCCAATCTCTTTCCTGATCAATAGTAACCACTATCAGCTTCATTGACTGAAACATTTGTCAACTAAACATGAACTGTCTGTTGACATGACTGAAAACATCAGAATGTTCTCTTGACTTATGAATGACCTAATTTTCAAGTTATAAAAAAAGAATATATGAAGATCTCAAACACTTTGGAGGAAAATTCTATACCAAAAGTTGAATATGTTTTTGAGTCTTGTTTTTTATTATAATGTGACAAGGTGCCTTTTATTACTATGCTATCTTTTGAGAACTTGGTCTCCTACTGGAAAATCATAAATGAAAATCTGCCTTAGTTAATTTGAAGGAATTTAAAAAACATCTAAAATATATATGGATCGCTCCTCCCCATCCAAAGTGTGAAGAGAGATGGGAGATAGGGAAAGGAAAATTAACATCAAGGATATTTGAAAAAGCCATATGGAAGCTGGGCAGTGGTGGCACATGCCTTTAATTCCAGCACTCGAGAGGCAGAGGCAGGCGGGTCTCTGTGAGTTCGAGGCTAGCCTGGTCTACAGAGTGAGTTCCAGGACAGGCCTCAAAGCTATAGAGCAACCTGTTTCAAAAACCAAAAAGAAAAAGAGAAACAACAACAACAAAAGCAAACAAACCCCAAACAACAACAACAACAAAGAAAAAAGAAAACTCCTTATGGATATCTGCTGTTTATGTGTGTGTGTGTGTGTGTGTGTGTGTTCAAATGAAGCTACTTTATACAGGGGATTATGATTTTCCTAAAAGCTCAATCACGTCAAATAAAAAGCTCAGCATCCAGTTTCTTTAAATTGTTGTTTCCTGTGTCACAGAGACCACCAAAACATTCAGTCTATTGTCATTGCTACTGTTGTCCACCAGAACTTGCTGCAAAGTCTGTTGCTGAAGAAATCATACACTATGGTCATAAGGCATGGAGAAAAGAAGTTGATCCTGACTGGGAAGTCTCCTACTTGTTGGCTAGATGTCATAGTAACAGTAGGTGCTGTGAAGGATACTGGCAGAGAAAAATCATTAATAGTCTAAACCAGTTGTGATATGCATGAGCAATAATAATAACTGACCTGAAAAGATATGCCCATGAACACAATAGTGCTAAGAATGTTATAGCAGTAACAAATCTCTTTCTTAATTGGTTTGAGGTCTGAGTCACAGAAGGAAGGTGTGTCTGGTACTGTAAGTCTGATGAACCCATGCCAAGAAGCTATCATTGAGATAGAGGATATGTGTGGGATTGGACTGGGAAGAAGTTAAGAAAAGATGGAGTTGAATATGATTCAAATATACCATAAGCATGTATGAAATTCCCAAAGAATAAAAATGTTTTTTAATAAATTAAATGTGAAAATCTATAAATCTATTCAACCATAAAGTAGTAATAGTAACAGAACTACAGAAATCTTGTTCCTCTGAAAAATTCTATTTTATCAGAAAATTGTGACAAAAAGCAAATTTTCTAAGTGAATTATTGAGCTCTGAGGTTTTCTTCTTTATGAAATTTGAGATGTCAAAATGGTAAGGTCAATATCTTCTTTCAGTTAGAGGGTAGGAGTTTGTTATATTTCCATACAGCAAGGGGAAAAAGCAAGAAAAGAATAAGAAACAAACGTCAGTACAGAGGTATGTACCATATGTCATAACACAGTATAGCTTGAGATTGCATAAATATTCAGCATATTTATAAACATTAAAATGCAGGTTGGAAAATAAGGAAGACAACAAAAGTGAAATTTTCTCTGACTCAGGGAAGGGGTTTATTATTGCACCAAGAAGGAATCTCTTGGAAAGTTGTGTGCTGGCTTATCCATCTAGAACCAAGATGGGATCCATTTGCAGACTGTGGCCTGGAACGTGGGATGCAAGAGCTACAAGTCCTGTGGATTCTGCAGGCAGCACTGCTCTGGCCATCAGGATGCCGCTGTGTCATCAGGAACAAACCCGTGAGCACAGATGAACTTACAGAAAAGTCTCACAAAGACCTTCCCTCTACGGGAACTGAACTTTTGAAGACTCTATCAGTGGAACCAATAAGTATGAATGGCTACTGGGTGGCAAGACTGCACCAACCTTGTGCCTTAGCCTATTAATTTAGTGCCATTGTAGACACTGTAGACAGTGGCCATGGCTATTATTTAGCCATAATTCATTTCTCTAAAGTGTGGACATTTGAGGGATTAGTAATCAAAAAAATTACTAAGAAAATTCTATCCTGTCTAGGCAACTCATTACCCTCTTCCTTCCACCTATTCCTTCCTGTTCTCCCTTCTTTTCCTTTTCTTTCTTTCATGCTTTAATTTTCTATTTTTTATCAAATATGTATTTCCAGTACAATTTTCTGCTTTATTTATATATAAAGGGAAAATGTATACATAAGATATACCTAAAATTATTTTATATAAATTTATATACATTACATATACTTATATTACATAGTAAAAATTATTACTACAACCAAGTTCATCAATACACCCAAGACTATATATAGTTGCGTGTGTATGTGTGCACCCATAGGTGTGTGTGTTCATAGGTGTTTGCTCAGGCAGACTGGTCATCTATATCAACCTCCCATCATTCAAAGCTCAGAGAATTTTATGGAAAGGGGATGGAAAGAATGTAAGAGCCAGAATATCAGACAAGTGTGGGAAGTGCTCATTTATGGACTTGACATGGTCCTTGCATATAGCAACTCACAGTGTCTGTGCTATGACCTACACAGACCCTCACAAGACCAAGACACTCCAAATTTCAGCATTGATGGGGAAGAGGTCCATGAGTCATGACTCTTATTGGAGGAACTATTGGCAGTAACGGTTACAGGGGGAAAGAGAGTCACTCACCTTTGTGGATGTGGCCATGGTAGATGGTTGGTGCCCCAGTGGATGACAACCCTACCATGCACACGTGGAAAGTACAAGTTGGATAAAGGAGTTATTAATAATAACAAAAAAAGTACATGGAGTTTGTTGGAAGATAAGGTAGGGGGAACTAGGAGAAGTTTGAGGGAGGTAGTGATACACATTTATGATCAATTTATATTGTAAAAATGCATGAAACTATAAATAACCATTTAAGGACTTTTATAGATATAAACACAAGATTTATCTGTACTAAAATTTGTTCATGTTCTGTGAATTGATCTGCTATTATCTACAACACAATGGAAGAAAAAGTCATGAACTAAAGAAAAACAAAGATCAAGAAAAAAATGGAAAATTTCCTATGCAAGAAGAGTTTGACTGGTTCTTATTTCTATTTCATAGCGGTAGTAATAATAGTAAGTGTAATATTTCTAAAATCTTGTATAGTAATATGGCTAAATAGCACTGGCCACATAGTTTGAGGATATGAATTTAATCTCATGAACCCTGCATAGTAGAAGGTAAGACCTGTTTCCAAGCAGAAGACTGACAAACAGTCATTAACAGATATTACCTCCCTTTTGAGAGGATCAATCTCAGCACTGGAGAACTGGCTTCTCAGTCTCTGGCACAAGTCCCATGAGGTAGCAGGAATGAACAGTATAATATTTCATCTCTCTATCAAACAGAAATCATTTATTATTATTTTTTTTATTGATTTATAAATAATACCATTCAAAATTTCCACTTCCTCCCATCCTCTCTGGCTCTTTGGGATCCTAGTCTATTTGGATGCAGAAATAATTTTTTCTCAAGCGGGAGCCCCTCTCCTTATTGAGGTTACTTATATTTCTGTAGAATTATCCCACTGTTAGCTTTTGTTTAAACTTTTGTGTCTTTTTTGAACAATTACTGAAGTGCTAGTACCCAAATAATTATTAAGTTATTTGTACAAAAGTATTTAAAAACATTTTTGGATGTGATACTATGTAAAAAAATCAATATTTTTAATGAATTGAATATTAAACACACTGAGATATCCTGAAATACTTAACAAACCAAAAACCTGGGAGCAATACAAACATTCAACTCTAATAAATGCCTGGAGCTTATGTAAGTGGGATGAATCAGAGCATGATTTCTTTGAATCCCGTCATTATGAATCATTTCTTCCACATCACATGGTCTGAGCAACTTTATCATAGTTAAGACCTTGTTGTCAGGAAAATCATAGAGTCTTGGGTGTCATTGTCATATAGTCTTTGACCCAGTTGTAACTTCAACCAGTCTTCATTCCTGACATTGGTTCTTTGTTCCCCTCATGCACCTCCTTCCCCAAACTTAACTTGGGTAAGAACTCACACTTCAATGTTTTGTCAGAATATACTAAGCTCCTTTTTTCACTAAATATGTTGTCAACTCCTTTGCATTCTTTTTGCCTGCCATACTTATTTATATTCACTCAACTCAATGCTCCAGATACTCCCTCTTCTGTCTGCATGCATTAGTGGGTAGCCAAAGAAAAAGACAAAATTATGAGATTTCATCATTGTCAATGAGATTATGACAGGTATTTTTTTAAATGAAATAAAAAATAAAGGACTAGTGAGTAGATGTTAGAATTTAAAGGAGGGCTGTAGAGCTGACTTAGCAGTTAAGAAAATATGCTGTTCTTCCAGGTGCCATGAGTTTGGTTCCTAGCACTCAAGTTAAGGTGCTCACAACTTTCTTTAATTCCAGCTCCAGGGGATCTGATGCCTCTGGCCTCTGCTAGCACCTGCAGTCTTGTACACATTCCCGCATACATACAGGCAGACCTACACATAATTAAAAATAATAAAAATACATCTTGACAGGCCCAACCCTTGTCTGTGTGGCACAGGTTGCATGGAAGACAGGTAGTTAGAGGCCACAGGCCGGGCCTGCTCCAGGTATCACTATGATGAGCATCTATGCAGTGGAGATATGGGAGAGAGAGAGAAGTGGAACAGATCAGGTGAGCTGGAAAGAAACAGAGCTAGATACAGGATGGTGGTGAGGAAGAGACTGGTGGGAATGGCCAATGCTGCTACCTATGATGTCCAGGCCTGTGATACCACCGAGGGCCATGTCTGAGTCTGTGTCCCTACCACAGCTCGGGTCCAAGTTTAGGTCCATTACCTGTGTTACCACCAAAGACCAGGTAGATGCTTGAGGTCTGGGCTGCCACCTGAGGCTATGCTAACATCTGGACCCTACTACAGTTGGGTCTGTGTTGATGTTTGTACCTTGTATTACCACCAAAGGCCATGCAGATGCCCATGGTCTGGACTGCCACCTGAGGCCATGTGATGTCTGAGCCTGTGCTGCCACTGAGAGTCATGTTTAGATCTATGGCTCTACCACAACCAGAGTCTGTGTTGATGTCCATGGCTCATGTTACCTTCCAAGGCCACGAGGAAGGCTGTGTTCTGGACTGTCACTTGAGGCCATGTTGCTGTCTGAGGGCCAGGCTGAGCTGGGGCTCTCACTCATGTCACTCAGTGGGCACAGGATTAGGAGCGCTGGCCCCACCCTTCAGACGAGAGATGGCTTTGATGGTGAAGGGGAGAGCTGACCCCATTCCTTGTGTGTGTGGGTATCCCAGTGGTTGCTTGGCCTTACCAACCCAGCTACCACCCAGACACACATTCAGGCTTTTGAGATGTTGGGCACACCCCAACATATATCCCATCTATGACCTGCTAGGGCATTTAAAGGGACTGGTCCTCCAGAACCAAAGCTCCAGGATCTCTATGACTTGGGGCAACAACAAGATATCTGAGAGGCGTCTCTGTGAGGGTCCAGTATTGATGATGTAGCAGAAGCCAGAGTCCCTGAACCAGACTGGTAACTCATTGCAATGAACATTTACAAGGAAAGCTATTTAGGCAAAAGGGTCTACTGAGTGACATGCCTCAGCTTCCAATGCTACTATGACGATGAATGGAATATATGATGGAGAGGAGGAAAAGATGGAGGATCGAAGCAATTTCTTTTTAAAATTTTTATTTCTTTTTTTTCAGGGGAGGCTACAGGGTGGAGGGCAAACATGGGAGGACTGGGAAATGAGTAGGATTGTGGTACATGATGTGAAAATTCCAAAAAACCAATACAAAATTATATATGTGTGTGTGTGTGTGTGTGTGTGTGTGTGTGTTTAAAAAATCTAAACAAAAATAATTTGGAGATGAAGATATAGAAAAGATATCTCATAAAATAAAATAGTTAGCAGACCAGGGTTGCCAGGAAAAATCAATTTCTGTCTAATTCCCAATAGTATTGACAATAATGATCATTTTTTTCCTATTTAGAATCACTTCCTTACTGGATTCTTGGATCCTATCCTTCTGACTTTTCCTTTTTCTCTTTAAGCATCATCTACTTTACCCACTACCAATGACAGCTCCCTGTGAATATTCACCTGTCACTTCAGCACCTGTAACAGCCTGGCATGGGTATCACTGGTCCAGAGGAAATAGTTTAGGTAGAAAGTTTAGGATGCCTTTAAATGAGACCTTGGAGAGTTGATGACGTTACATCAAATATTTTGCTTAGAAGGGGAAAGAGAATTTGGAGGAAATAGATTACCACAGCTGAAATTAAAAAGAAGGAGGGGCAGGAGGAAGAGGAAAAGGAGGAGAAGGAGAAGGAAAACAAAAAAACCTAGGAATAGTCATTTACTTTCCATTCCAAGTGTGTCATGGTATGTCTGTAAGAAGTTCAGAGTTGAAAATCCATGGATGTTCAGGTGTATGTGTGTGCATATGCATGTGTGGAAGTGGATATGCCATTGTGTGTATATGGATATCAGAGGAAGCCTTGGTAGATGCTGTATGACACAGAAAGTCAGTCGCACAGCTTCTAAGACCCAGTGTGCGGATTAAGTAATTCAGGCCTTATTTGAAAAATGAAAGTAGTCATATCAATCTGTAATTCATCTAACAGTTTCAAATCCACTCCTATTTGTCTTGTTTCCTGATTCTGGAGGCAAGTTTTAAGGAATATCTTTTAAAAAAAATTCATTGAGCATAGTGCTACGCCTTGCATACAGAGGGCACCAGAGGAACATTGCAAGAGAATGTTTCTCCTTCCAGCCTCCTATTTCTAGGGCATAGGGTCAAACAGTAGCTTTGTAGATAATTTCACAAGCACCCCAGTGGGGACTTCCTAGGTGTGTTCCTTGGGGATGCTAATGCAGGACTTCCTAACAAGTCCAGCGTTGTCTGATTGTCTTTGCTTGTCACTCCACAAGGAACTGACTTAGAAATGTGGTCATCTGCAGAGCTATAGCATCTCCATCTATGAAGACTTAATCTTAGCTGGTGGATGGGTGGAGATGACCAAAACACATACATGTATGAAATTCTCCAACAATAAATGAAAGTATAGTTTTAAAGAACCCATCAAATTCCTTTACTCTAATAAAGTGTTTCTCAACTTTCACAATGCTAGCATCCTTTAATATAGTTCCTTATGTTGTGATGACAGCCCCCTCCACAATACATTACTTTATTACAACTTCATAACTGTCATTTTGCTATTGTTATGAATAATAATGAACATATCTGATATGCAGAATATCTGATATGCAACCCTCAAATGGGTCTTGATCCACAGGTTGAGAACCACTGCTATAATCAATTCGAGGAGCATGTGAAAACGATTCTTTCTTTTCTCTCTTGCTGCAGACATACTGATAAAACAAATACTTGAATGATAACAAATAGAATAAGATGAACTTGATATTTAACAACATTCTGTTGAAACTGTATCATCCAAAATAGATAACTCATTAAATGTGGAAGCTTAAACAAACATTAAAATGAAATTCATAGAACATGTGTCTACGCCAATGAAGAGAAAGAAAAACACTAGAGGAATGTTTGTTACTTCTTAGAGAAGTTTTTGTCTGCTGTTTTTGTCTAGAGACAATTTTTAGTTTAGACCAGTGAGTGTGAAATCATATTTGCATATCCTGTTTGTACCTCAATGGTAGAAGATATTTTGTATTCTGTCCATGGTTGCTTTGTGGAATAGGCATGATGAAGCAATTGTGACAGCTCCTCGCCCCCCACAACTCCTACTCAGCCCCAAAGCCTCACATACTTACTTTAGATCCTGTGAGAAATTTTGTTAGTATTATAGACATTGCCTTATCTGACACTGGTGGTCAAAGGGGCCAAACAAGCAAACATGGCTCTGTGCCTTAAAATGTAAAAAGAATAGATTAATTTTGCATTTTTTCTCTTTTTCATGATTCATGGTATCAAGATATAACTGTATGGTAAATAGAAGACTAGCCATAACGGCTGATTTAGAAGTCTCTATAGGGTAACCCCACTGCAGATATCAGCCACCTTACCCATATGGATGGATGTTGAAGTCCTGGGGCACAGGATAAACTCCATGCTTGATTAAAAGCAACCCAAAGGTGAGGGTTCCTTCGGAGGTGCTGCAGTCTTCAGTCTTCTGTGTTTCATTTTCGCTAGCGGCTCAGAGCTGTCCTTAATCCATCATATGCCTCTTGAGTCTGTGCTCTGGGTCCACTGTCATCATGAAAAACTACCTCAAGAGCTCAGTGGAGGAGTCAGGATTGAGTCTGAACTATTTACATAGGTCCTGGAGAAAATGTCATCTAAAGAGGAGGATATTATCTAGGAGGCATTTCAAGCATTTATTTTGACATAGAAATATTATCTGTTTTTATTAAGATGTCTGTTACGTCTAATAAATCCAGTTAGGCAACTGTCATTAGTGAACTATTAATGAACTCCCAGTCACTCAGTTTGAGGATGCCCATGTCATTGTGTTACTAAGATCTGCACCTGCACCTTGAGCCTACCGTACTAATGTAATTCAGCCCTTTTGGAATTGCTACCTCCTGTTCTTCATGATCCTAATTGGTTTTCCTTTCTCAGCCAGATTAATCTTCCTGTGGCACGAATCTAATCATGTCAATATTTTTCTCAGAAACCCCAAATGATTCCCTTTTGCTTTAAGAGGAAGTCTAATCTCAGCCAGGTGTCTCAGTGCAGATTCCATTTATATCCATATTTCTCCGCCTCCCTCAACTATACCTATTTCTTTCATGGAAATTTCCAACTCAGATCCAGGGCACCAGTTAATTGAATTTAAGATAATGAATAACTTTTTAGTGTGGTTGTATCCCAACATTGAATGGGGAATTGTCATACTAAAACTCTCACGACATGTGTGGCATGCATATTTAATTGGGTACCCTGTGTTTTTATTTGGTAATTTCATCAACTAAATTTTAACACTCACTGTGCTCACTAGGTTCAAATGATTTCTGGTCCTATCTATGCATCATTCTTTTTCAGTTTCTATGACTTTGACAGAATTTCTTCCTCGTCCCTTAAATGCCTTAAATAAATATGGGGTGTAGCACTTAGATGCTCCCTATCCCGAACTGACACTGTGCAGAAAAAAATCAGATTGATGAGTTGTATGAGGCAGGTGGGATGATCAGTGTGGTTATGGGTGGCCCAGCTCTGTGATCAGAATAAATGGCTTTTTCTATGGTCTTCCCTTTCCTTACCTAAGGAGGAAGATAATAGAAACAATGTTGTATGGTTATTGGAAGAATAATTTTGGACTTTATCAGGGCTTTCTGACAACATATAGTTCATAAAAGAGTTCAGCGAATGACAGCATTGTGTCACCGCTTTTCTTATAATAGCACTCCTTGTTGTTCTTGATGACCCACAAAGCCTTGAAGTGTGCCTGTGAATCTGAAGGCACCATGTGTTCACACTCATGCAGAATATGAAACAAAAAGGCATAGAATCTGAGGGCAGAGGTGATATTATTTTATTTTACTTAGGTCAGCAGGCTCTGGGGATTGTCCAGGTGCGTCCGCGATGGATGGAGAAAGGTTGGATCGAGTTACAGTCAAGAGGAGAAATATGATTGTATGTGCTGTCACCTAAAAGGGTAAATATAAATAGTGATTGCACAATGCATGTCTGGGAAATCTAGATATTGGTTGTTTCTACTCTAAGGAAATAATGGATGTTTGTAGAAAAATGTTTAACTTGATTTAATAATTGTACAGTATGTTTGTACGTGTGTTTGCATGTATAGTATCAAAGCACCAGTTATTACCTTAGTAATGAGTATGAATTTTGTGAATAATCTAAAATTTAAATTTGAAGAAGAAATTTATTATGTGGTTCAAAATAAATTGACTATTTTAGACAGTCATTTCAGAATTGTAATTATAACCATAGTCAGACTTAAGACATGCAACTCTATGGTAGTATGTGGTAATTGATATTTATCTAGGTCATGATAATTTTATACTGTCATCACAACATAGAGAAATATGGTTAATCCTGTAGCAAAGGACTTCAGAAATCCCTAGGGATTTCCTGTGCTTGCTACAGGATGACTACATTCTCTCTTGGTAATTTGTATGGTTCTTGCTCTTTTCTATAATGGTTGTATTTCAAAAGACACATTTTTGGGATTCATCTTTTCTTTCCATGGATTTTTCTTCAGAGAGTAAAGCTACCTTTTTTTGTAAAGGGCTAATGAACAAATCATAAAATCAGATATTTCCCTCTTCTGTAGATTTCAAGTGATCTTGTAGTTGTATGTTTAGCCATCTCCTCCCTTGGAGCCAAGAGTACTCCATGAAAGTGTGTTCATGGCTTCTCTTCAGTGAAGACAAGTTGAATTGCTGGATAGTTGACTTGGCTGGGTTGGACATGCTGGGACAAATAGACATATCCTTTGAGGTATGGGTTGTCAGTCTCTGGTGGTTTCTTCAACTGTAAGTCACTGTCTGGTTCCTATTATTCTTTATATACATTACTGGGTGCAGCTGAGGCATGTTCTACTATTCAGGGTGATATTGAGGGGCAGCAACTGAGTCTGAGCTTTGAGAAACTGCAAAATAACCTGACATCCTAGGTTTTGCCTTCTGGATTTAGTCTATTAGTGCAGTGATTGTTATTATTATTATTGGAGTTTGAAGCTATTTATTTATATAGCCATATATTTTCTAATTACAACAACTGGGTTAAAAGAGGAACTGGGAAGTACTTCCTGTGATCACCTGTAAACAGTGTGAATTTTGGAGCAGACTGCATGCATGGCTCTTCAGGAAAGTGAAGGAAACAGAAAGACAACAAGTTGGAAAAAGGCAGCTCGGTGAGAGAAAGAAATCCTGACAGGTTATATGGCTGAGAAAACACACAGAAAAAGTGTCTAATAATTTTAGTAAGACATAGTTTATGATCCGTGTCCTTTCCTTCATTTCTTCATGAAATGTTTGGAGTGCTTATAACACTCTCTAAGTTTTGGATTTGTCTTTACTTTTATTGTGCAAGATGGATATTTTGGGTGCTAAGATGGGTGACTGTCTGGACCATATAAACTAATGGAGCTCAAATTTGGTTCTCACATAGGTTATTGCTTCGGTTTGCATCAAAGAATAATATTTTTGCTTTTTTGTACAACTGGAATAATGGAGAAAGCCTAAGGCAAGGATCGAAAGATATGGTCTAATGTACAAGACATCCTTCCTCTTTGTTGTATATTGTATGATCTTACTAATAGACTAATCTTTGGAAATTGTTTGCAGGTTTTCATAGGGTCTGAATGTTATTACAGGGATGAAAGCAGTGTCTAAACAATAAAAGGCTCCAAAGGTAAAAGATGTCATTGTTTAAGCTTACAATTTACACTTGAAGTCTTTTAGTTCTTTCATTTTGCACAATATCTACTACAAGGGTAGTATGGGAAATGCTCATAAATTGCTGAGAAAATGAATGAATGCTTGGGGTCACCTATCTCCTCTATATGTACCAATCTTAAGAAAATCATTGACAAAAGAATACAAACTGTGCTTGTTTGCTGTGGAATATTTAACAGAAAATATAAGCAGGATTGACTTAAATTAGGGTCATATTGAAGAATTCAAATGGGACTCAACAGAGAGAATGGTCACAGAGGACACCGAATGTCCCCTCTACAGAGTTTAAAGAGATTGGATTCTGTTCTCTTTGGAGCGATTTACATCTTATCTTGATGAACTTGAAGATCTCTCAGCATATTTTCTATCCCTTTAATCTTGGGATTGAAGTGAACCTGAAATCTTTAGTGCCTGAGGAAGCAATTGATGTCCTCTGTATGAGTTGAGGTAGCACTGAGTCAGGAACCAGCGTGTAGCTTGGCTGCCTTCTCAGTTGGCTACTTTAAGTATATTTACAGTGAGCACTGCTGATGTACAATTCTTTAAAAAAGATCTTAAAACATGTTGTGGGCCTTTTTGCTTCCAATGAATCTTGCTGACGGCATGCATCCTGTTACTCAGGGTCCTTTGGTGTGAGCCATAGTGAAAAAATGTGACTTAGAGTCTTGTGATTAATGTCAAGATGGTTCTTACTATTTATAAAACAAGGCAGATGAATCAATTCACATATTTCAAGGGCTTTACATAAATATACAAATAATACCTCCCAGTTTCTGACCATCACAGCTTTTATAATGATGGTAATGTACAGAGAAATTGTGGCATCACCCTAAATTCTTTTCATGGTCTTCCAAGCCAGGTGACTTTTCCTCTTAGAAATGTCTTCAGAGGAGGGCAAGACAGTCCCTTCCACTAACCTGGAACTTTATCGTGTCCCATGGATTGATCACGCATGCCCACAGGGTTTCATTTACTTATTAAACTTTAATGATAATGCAATGTCCTCACACTTGATGGAAAGACTGCTAGCAAAAGGGCAAAAGATAACAAGTGTTGGTGAAGATGTGGAGATAAAGGAACTCTGTTGGGCTGTTGTGAGCAATGTAAATTAGCATAGCTACTGTGGAAAACTGATAGTTGCTTAAATTAGAAATAGAACTGTCATATGATTCATGGTGTATATGGAAACAAATAAAGCAAATATCCTGAGGAGACATCTGTACATCCATGTTCATGCTGTGGTAATGACAATTGCCAAGATATGGAATCCACATATTCTGTATGATCCTTGGGGAATGGAGGATAGAGGAACTGTGTCCCTGCAACTTCCTTTTCCATTTCCAGTGCTGTCGTTGGGTCACAAGAATCACAAACAGGGGCCAGGAGAGGACTGCCCTGATAAGTGTCACCTGAATTAACACTGACTTCCCACATGTACTGTGGGAATAAAGCAAAGTAGTGTTTTCTGTATAAGGAGAAAAGAGAATCTGCCTTTGTGGTTGTTCCTTGGGATGCTGGCTGAACAGTGGAATGATATCAACCAATTCTTAAAATCCCTTAAACTCTGAACAACACACCCATCATGGTAAATGGGTACAGAGAACAGTGCACTAGATAGATATGCTATTTGTTTACCTGGCTTCCAGAGGACTGGTGTAGGAGGTCCTTCTGCATTTGTGTTGCTTTCATTGGTTAAATAAAGAGACTGCCTTGGCCTTTTGATAGGGCAGGACTTAGATAGGTGGGGAAAAGAGAACAGAATGTTGGGAAGAAGACAAAGAGAGCCGCCGGCATGAAGCTGCCAAGTCAGACATGCTGAATATTTCCTGGTAAGCCATGACCTCGTGGTGACATACAGATTATTAAAAATGGGTTGAATCAAGACATGAGAATTAGCCAAGTAGAGGCTAGATATAATGGGCCAGGCAGTGTTTTAAGTGAATACAGTTTCTGTGTAATTATTTCGGATATAAGCTAGCCGTGCAACCGGGAGCCAGGTGGCAGGACACAGCCAAGGGCGGTTGGGACAACAAGCAGCCCACTCTCTCATTACTACAAATTGACATCCAACAGTTTGGCTGCCCAACGTGGCCAATTAACTCCATGTAAAACCTGAGAGGGCTTTAAAGGGAATTCTAGACACAAATATAGAGTTTAACATAGCTTCTTGCTGTTTGCTGGCAGCTTGTGCAGCTGCTTTAAGAGAGATTTCCTGACTTGGCAATAGCAGCAGGAAAAAAGCCACGGCATTTTAAAACGAGGCTTCCTGGGCCCTGCCGCTGGTGCAAACTCCAGCTATGGAGCATTCCTGGGCTCAGATGTTTGTGTGCCCACTCAGGGTTGGGAAAAAAGTAATTGAGACCATGCCTATGGCTTGGCAGCTGCCCAGTCAGGCAGCACAATCAGGATCAGGTCTGCTAGGTGTGCACAGGCAGGAGAGCATGGCGGACTTCTGCTACCATACAGAGAGATGTTTCCAGGCTGCACAGTGCTCTGTGTGGCAGGTTTGACTGTAACTCAGATAAAAAACATTTATATGTTGCAAGCTCATTCTCCGGGTTGGACTGCTGAGTGTGCAGCTCCTGTCTGGCGGCTCCAGAGCTAGCAGAAATGGTATGTCCACCATTTTAAAATTGGAGAGAGGTGAACCAACATCCAGAGCAGCTGCAACCAAGCTGCTTAACATTTTAAAAGCTCTTCAAGACAGTAGAAAATTAAAGACAATGCAATAGGACAGATTCAGACATAAAAGACCTCTAAATGAGTCACACTGTTGAATAAAGGTACATAGTAGGCTTAAAAGAGAAAAAAAATAAAGAGTATAGAGAAATGCTTTAAAAAAAAGGGTAAAGTCTTTAAAGAGACAGAGTAAAGTGATAGAGTAAAAATAAGCCATGTAAAAATGGAAAATTCACAGAAAGCCTGGATTCTGTATATTATTGTGTTTTCTTTGAACGTTTTGACTGTAAAGGAGCTAAGTACAGAGAGAATTTTCATTGTATGGGCTGTCAAACTAAGCCAACATTTATGTTCTAAAGGTATAATGACTTCCAAATTTGGGTCTAAGGATATGGTGCTTTGGAAAAGAGGTTCTTCTTTTGTTTTCACAGAGGATGAGAACCTGTGGATTGTTTCCAGACCAATAATATGGTTTCATAGACCACACCCTCCTGAAGGTCACAGAACACCTCCAGAAAATTACTTCACTCAACTGGTAACTGAGATGAACCTAGCACACAGGATACAACATGAAAGACCTGATAAACAGCGCCCCCATACAGCAGGAAGAAGTTTGGAGAGAAAAAACTACACCCATATTCCCAAATATTGTTTATAAATGTTCTTTTACATTTAAAGGGGGATATGATATAGATATGAATAATTTGCATTAGTATGGATTTTGCTTTATTGATACAATTTTAAGGTCAATTTTGTTATATATATTTATTTCTGATCTTGATTAAGGTATTGTGATTGTATAGTTCATTTAAAAAATGTAATATATAATTAGAAAGTATAAGTTGTTAATAGATAATCATCTATAATAATCAAGCTTGTAGTCATGTTAGATTTTCTAGATATATAGAGAAATATTTCAGTTAAATAGGCATTCTTCATATCTTACAAAGGCTACAGAATATGGCATTTAATGTTTTAATAACTTAGGACTTTTCATGACAATGAGACACGTCTACTCCTGGCAGCACCAATATACTTCAAGAGGAAGATGGGCATTGAAGAGGCTCCTTAGCCATTTGGGCAAGAAAATGCTCTTGCCTGTACTGATGCATAAACTGGACACAAAGAACCTGCAAAGAGAGGACTGCTGAACTTGCCTAAAGGTGAGATGATCCTTTGGGGTTCCTGATTCATGAAAGAGTCTGTGAGACATTCTGTAGGATACAGAAGAAAATGACTGAACTGTCTTTGAAATTTCCTGCTTTATAAAAAAGTCTGCTGGATACTATGGGCCTGTAGGCTAAAGCTGGATGCCCCAACAGTACAAAATAACTTTGGGTGACTGTCCAGGAACCAAGATGTCTCAGTCACTTCTAGAGTTTTGGAAGTTGCTTACTTCTTGTTTACTTAGGTAATATTATATACTTCTGGAGTCCTTGATGGAGTTGAAGAATAGATAGATAGTTATAGTTTTCCTTTGTCATGATAAAAAATAAAATAGATATAAATATTGTAACTGTAATTCTTGCTTGATAACTGTTTTGTTATATGTAATTTTACTATGTTAAAGTTAAAGCCTTACTTTTTGTTCAAACAGAAAAGGGTAATTGGTGTAGGACATCCTTCTGCATTTGTGTTGCTTTCTTTGTTAAATAAAGAGACTGCCTTGGCCTTTTGATAGGGCAGGACTGAGATAGGTGGGGAAAAAAGAACAGAACATTGGGAAGAAGACAGAGAGAGCAGCCAGCATGAACCTGCCAAGTCAGACATGGGAATCTTTCCTGGTAAGCCATGACCTCGTGGTGACATACAGATTATTAAAAATGGGTTGAATCAAGTCGAGAGAGTTAGCCAATAAGAGGCTAGAACTAATAGGTCAGGCAGTGTTTTAAGTGAATACAGTTTCTGTGTAATTATTTTGGGGGTTAAGCTAGCTGGGCACCGAGAACGTGGCTCGTGCCTCTTACTACAGAGGACAGTTCTAGTAAGTAACTTTTAATTAGTCTTATATCTAGTAGGCTATCTCTGAGTATTTTCTGTAATGTCTTGGTTCCTTACTCCAGCATCTTAGTATATAGCTGGGCTGTGGACAGAACATATATGTGTATCAGTGAATGATATACATATATCACATATATATATCAAGAAAACATTATTCAAACTTTACAAAGAAGAACATTCCTACACTTATAATAGCAAGTATGGAACTTCAGGATATTGTATTAAGCAAAGTAAAGCAACCACAGACAGAACCAAACAATGTGGTTATTCATATGGTTGATAAAAATGTTGACTTCATAGACACACAAAGTAGAACAGCCATTAAAGGGTGGGTTGGTCGTGAGGTTGGGTGGTGTGGGAAGTCCTTCTGTATATGTGTTGCTTTTATTGGTTAATGAATAAAGAAACTGTCTTGGCCTGTGATAGGGCAGAGTAGAGCTAGGCGGGGGAAACTAAACTGAATGCTGGGAGGAAGAAGGCATAGTCATGAGAGACCATGTAGCTTCCAGAGGGGAAAGATACAAGCTGCCAGCTGGAACCCTGCCAGTAGGCCACAAGCCTTGTGGTAAAATATAAAATAATGGATTGGGTAGATGAAAGAGCTGGCTAGGAGTACACTTAAGCTATTGGCCAAGCAGTGATTCAGATAATATGGTTTCTTGTTGCAAGAGGCGCGGGCCTGCTTTTGGTCCCAGCGGCCACTCGGCTCCCGCCGCCCGGTGTGTGGCTAGCTTATACCCGAAATAATTACACGGAAACTGTATTCATTTAAATACTGCCTAGCCCATTAGCTCTAGCCTCTTATTGGCTAACTCTCACATATTTGTTGAACCCATTTCTAATAATCTGTGTGTTACCACGAGTTGTGGCTTACCGTGAAAGATTCAGTGTGTCTGACCTGGGAGCTTCATGGTGGGCAACTCTCTCTAACTCTGTCCCTTCCCAGTATTCTGTTCTCTTCTCCCTGTCTATCTAAGTCCTGCCCTATCAAAAGGCCAAGGTAGTTTCTTTATTAATCAATAAGAGCAACCCAAATACAGAAGGACCCTCCTACACCAATTCCCCTTTTTCTATTTAAACAAAAAAGAAAGGCTTTCATTTTAACATAGTAAAATTACATATAACAAAACAGTTATCAAGCAAGAATTACAGTTACCATATTTAGATCTATTTTATTTTTTATTATGACAAAGGAAAACTATAACTATCCATTCTTCAACTCCATCAAAGACTCCAGAAGGATAAAATATTACCTAAGTAAACAAGAAATAAGCAACTTCCAAACTCTAGAAATGACAGAGACATCTCGCTGCCTGGACAGTCACCCAAAGTTCCTCTGTACCATTGGGGCATCCATCTTTAGACTACAGGCCCATAGTATCCAGCAGACATTTCCATGATGCAGGAAAATTTAAGGACACTCAGTCACTTTCTTTTGTGTCCTGCAGAATGTCTCGCAGACTCTTTCATGAAGCAAGAAACCTGAAGGATCATCTCACCTTTAGGCAAGTTTAGCAGTCCTCTCTCTGCTGGTTCTTTGTGTCCATTTTATGCAACAGTCCAGGCAAGAGCACTTTCTTGCCCAAATGGCAAACCAACTCCATAAGGAGCATCTTCGATGCCCATCTTCCTCTTGAAGTAGCTGGTGTTGCCAGGAGCAGACGTGTCTCTTTGTCATGAAAATTCTTAAGTTATTTACCTATTTAAATGCCATGTTCTGTAGTCTTTGAAAGATATGAAGAATGCCTATCTGAAATGTATCTATGCACATCTAGAAAATCTAACTAACATGACTACAAACTTGACTACATCAATGATTATCCATTAACAACCTATATTTCCTAATTATACATTACATTTTTAAATGAATTACACCATCAGACTACTTAATCAAGATCAGAAATACACATATAACAAGATTGATCTTAAGTTTATATCAACAAAGCAAAATTTATACCAATGTAAATTATTCATATCTATATCAGTTTCTGAGTGATTATTTTGTGGTCTAGGCAGCTGGGAACATACAAGTGGTCTCCTACAACAGTTGGGGAGGGCTAATAACAATGTACTACATTTAAAAATTTTCTAAGAAAATATATCATAAGCTTTATCACCACAAAATAGCTATATGTGGCTAAATACATGGGTGTGTGTATGTATGTATGTGTGTATGTGTGTATATCTATCTCTCTCTCTATCTCTCTCTCTCTATCTATATATAGATAGATAGATAGATAGAGGTATCTATATATATAGATATATCTCTATCTATCTATCTATCTATCTATCTATCTATCTATCTATCTATCTATCTATCGATAGAGAGAGAGAGAGAGATTGATAGACCGATAGATATAGTCAGGTACCTGAGTTGTTATGCAACATAAGCATAATTACAGAGATTATGGATGATAAAACATACCATTTTTAGTTTTCAATTGAAAAAGATTATATGGTGATTTCTGTGTCTGGTATCCAGGACTAGGCACTGATGTTGTAGTGCCTGAAACCATGAGTTCGGATTCTCATTCCCACCATTTAGCATTCAGGTTTTTCTCCACATCCTTTCCTATATTTTAAAAACATATGACATCGTACCCAAAGGCCATAAGCACCTGTAGCCAGTATCATAGTGAATGGTGCTTTGAAACCAGAAAGGCCTTTAGATGTAAAACCACACCGGGCAAATTATTTGCACCAGTGTATATAAGGTTGGAATAGCTGAATTATGTTAGACCTTGTCATATAATAAAAATGTTTATAAAGATGGTAGGGTTTGTCTAACTCCAGGAAAAACCAAAGGAATGAATGTGGGGCCATCTCTACCTGGGCTCCATGGAAACAGTTGCTAATCATTTCATTTGGCACCAGGGCAGGAAGTCTTAGCCTAGAAACAGGTGCAACATTGTCGTATCTAGAAAAGTTCCTATTAAAACCCAGGACAACATAAAATAGAGGGTACATTAGGATGGCTAGGGAAATGAGTGTGAAATGGTCTTCTGACTATGAGTAGGGGCAGCATAAACCCCCAACAAGAGTGATCTCTCTTTTTATGCCTTCAAATTATTACAAGAGACACAAGTGGAAAAAATAAAGAAAATACACCATTATTCACCTTCCCGGCCCCTGCAATGCATCACATGACATTGTATCTCTATTGCTACTCTTTATCAAAATCCGTTTGTCCAGAATGAATTAACTGTATTTTGCATGTTTGGGATCAGAAACATTGTCTTTTTTTGACAAGTTCTTCCCTTAGCAGGAAATGTTGTCACAAGGAGAGTGGTCCCTTTGTTTGTCCCAGCCACCTGGCTAGCTTACACCTGAAATAATCACACAGAAACTTTATTCATTAAAACACTGCTTGGCCCTTAGCTCTAACTTCTTATTGGCTAACTCTTATATCTTAATTTAACCCATTTCTATTAATCTGTGTATCACCACATGACTGTGGCTTACTGGCAAGATTCTAACCAGCGTCCATCTCAGGCAGGAGATCCATGGCGTCTCTCACTCAGCCCTTCTTCCCAGCATTCAGTTCTGTCTTCTCTGCCTACCAAAGTTCTGGCCTATCAGGCCAAGCAGTTTCTTTATTGATTAACCAATGAAAGTAACAGATAAACAGAAGGACCTCCTACACCATTTCCCCTTTTCTGTTTAAAAATGAAAGGAAGGCTTTAATTTTAACATAGTAAAATTACATATAACAAAACAGGTATCAAGCAAGAATTACAGTTACAATATTTATATCTACTTAATTTTTTATCATAACTAAGGAAAACTATAACTATAACTATAAATTCTTCAACTCCATCAAAGACTCCAGAAAGATATAATATTACCTAAGTAAACAGGAAGTGCATTTTTTCTTGAAGCTTTAGGCAAGTTCAGCAGTCATTTCTCTGTGGATACTGCATGTCCAGTGAAGCAGTTCAGGCAAGAGCAGTTTCTAGCCCAAATGGCTAGCAAACTCCATAAGGAACCTCCTCGATGCCTCTTGAAGTAGCTGGCGCTGCCAGGAGCAGATGTGTCTTATTGTCATGAAAAGCCCTAAGTTATTAAAACATTTTAAATGTCATATTCTGTAGTCTTTGAAAGATATGAAGAACACCTATCTGAAATATATCTATGCACATCTAGAAAATCTAACATGACTACAAACTTGACTCTTATTGATGATTATCTATTAACTTATATTTCTTAATTATACATTACATCTTTAAATGAGGTACACAATCACAACACCTTAGTTAAGATCAGAAATACATATACATATAACAAAATTGACCTTAAATTTATATCCATAAATCAAGATTTATACCAATATAAATTATTCATATCTATATCATATCCCCCCTTTAAATGTAAACAGTTATAAACAATATTTGGGAATATGGGCGTAGTTATTTCTCTCCAAACTTCTTTGTGCTATATGGGGGCACTGTTAATCAGGTGTTTCATGGTGTATCCTGTGTGCTAGGTTCATCTCAGCCAGCAGTTGAGCAAAGTAATTTTTGGAGGGTGTTCATGGCAACCTTTCAGGAGGCTTTGGTCTATGAAACCATATTGATGTAGAAGCAATCCACAGGTTCTCATCTTCTGTGAAAACGAAAGAAGAACCTCTTTTCCAAAGCACCATATCCTTAGACCCAAATTTGGAAGCCATGATACCTTTAGAACACATATGCTGGTTTAGCTTAGCAGCCCATACAATGAAATGTCTTTCTGTACTTAGCTCCTTCACAGTCAAAAATATTAAAGAAAACACAATAATAAATAAAAATCCAGACTTTCTGTGAATTTTCCATTTTTACGTGGCTTATTTTTTTTTACTTATTTTAATCTATGTCTATCTGTATTCTGTCTCTTTAAAGACTTCACCCTTTTTAAGCATTAACTTTATTTTATGACTCTCTATACTATTTATCTTTTCTCTCCCAAGCCTACGTACATTTATCCAACACTGTGACCCATTTAGAGGTCGTTTATGTCTGAATCTATCCTATTGTGAATCTGTAATTCTTTACTGTCTTGAAGAGCTCTTAAAATGCTAAGCAGCTTGGTTGCAGCTGCTCTGAGTGTTGGCTCCACCTCTCTCCAATTTTAAAATGGTGGAAGCACCATCAGTGTTAGCTCTGGGGCTGCCCGGCAGGAGCCATGCTCAGCAGTCCAACCCTGAGAATGAGCGTGCAGCACATAAACCCTTTTTATCTGAGTTATAGCCAAATCTGCCACTCAGAGCACTGCACAGCCTGGAAACATTTCTCTGTATGGTGGTGAGAATCCACCATGCTCTCCCACCTGCCCAAGCCTAGTAGACCTGATCCCACCACCTGCCCAGGCAGGAAGAGCCAAGCCATGGGCATGGTCTCAGGTACTTTCCTCTCAACCCTGAGTGGGCACACAAACACCCGGGCCCACAAATGCTCCATAGCTGCAGTTTGCACCAGTGGCAGGGCCCAGGAAGCCTTGTTTTAAAATGGTGCAGCTTTTTTTTTTACTGCTATTGCTGAGTCAGGAAAATCTGTCTGTGGCACCCTACCAGCAAACAGCAAAATGTTGTGTTAAACTCTGTTTTTTTCTGTGTGTCTAGAATTAAGCTCTCTCAGGTTTTTAAGTGGATTAGTCCATCACGTTGGCGCCAAACTGTTGCACAGAGAGAGGGCCCTTTGTTTGTCCTGACCACCCAGCTAGCTTACACCTGAAATAATCACACAGAAACTGTATTCATTAAAACACTGCTTGGCCCTTAGCTCTAACTTCTTATTGGCTAACTATTATATCTTAATTTAACCCGTTTCTATTAATCTGTATATTGCCACGTGACTGTGGCTTACTGGCAAGATTCTAACCAGTGTCTGTCTTAGGCAGGAGATCCATGGCTTCTGTCACTCTGCCCTTCTTCCCAGCATTCAGTACTATCTTCTCTGCCTACCTAAGTTCTGGCCTATCAGGCCAAGCAGTTTCTTTATTGATTAACCAATGAAAACAGCACATAAACAGAAGGACCTACTACAGCAGAATGTAGCCACATCAGTCTTGGACAATGAGAACACACATTGTTGATTCTGTGCATAATTGTTGCAATGTCCATGGTTAATATTCATGAAGTGCTAGTTTTTTTCTGCCTCTTTATTTAAAGTCTGCTCTGTTGTGTTTAAACTTCCATACATAGTTACACAGGACAAAGGTTTTATAAAATATAATAAAAATAAATGAGTAAAAAATAAAATTGTAAATATATACCAAACAATTTAGTTTAAAATATTTGGTTCAATAGGCATATGATTATATTGTCAAATTGCTATAAAATTGCTGAGAGATTGTTCCAAAATTTTGTTTCTGAATGCCCTGAAAATTGGCAACAGAAAATTTTCAGTTTCCATTTGGAATGCACGGATGGAGTGCATTTTTTACTTCCTGCTTACCAAGTCCA
Source organism: Ondatra zibethicus (assembly GCA_004026605.1). Taxonomy (NCBI): domain Eukaryota; kingdom Metazoa; phylum Chordata; class Mammalia; order Rodentia; family Cricetidae; genus Ondatra; species Ondatra zibethicus. Next base: position 57,089 of record PVIU01011204.1, read on the forward strand.
TGAGTGTTTCTTGCAGTGGGTTATTGTCATGATCTGTGACATGTGGATGAGATTATTAAGTTCCTGATAGCCTATGTTCTAACTGTTCTGGAAAGTGAATGTATTTCTGAAAGAAGACAGAGATGCTCCATTGCTGTTCTTTTTCTTTATAAAACAGAGGGAAGGAGAGAGAGAGATGGAGGGAAGGAGGAAGGGAAGGAGATAAAGAGTGTGAACAAAGAAGACAGTGTGAGAGAACATGCCAGATCACACATTGGCTAGTGAATAACAGGTATTGGGGGTTGCATTGATCTTTTGGGGTGGCGGCTACCATTGAGGTCACTCTGGATTAGGCTGTAATAACCTACTATAATTCAAGATTCATCTGGCAATCTAATTGGGTGTGTGCAGAAATACATTCTCCTGGCTACTTTTGCTGATTTTTTGCCCTTCATCTCTACAGCCTTTCCAGGAATGGAGTTCTGAGTTTTCTCTTCCTTGGCATGGATTAGAAGTGCCTTATTTCATAGGGCCAGTGGGGCCCCTGTCAGCTTGAAATTTCTTACAGCTGGGCTGGGACATCTCTGGGCTTTTCTGTGGGAAATATGTGTGTCTCCTATTGACCCAGTCAAGATAAAGATAAGACATACAGGCTAATGATATTTAACAGTTAACAGGATGCTAAAACTTCAAAGATTCCTTCATAAAAAAGAAGGCCATCTTTAAATTTTTTGGGGAGTGTGGGGGATTCATGTAGATTTATGCATTCCATCCATTTTAATTAGCTACATAGCCTGACAATAGCTGTGAGACGAGAGAGACGTAGAAATGTACATTGTAAGATTTTTTACTCTCACATTCCTGACAGGTTCAGCCTCATAAATTCGTGTTCAGTTAGTACATGAAACCTATCAAAGTAATATGGTGAATAAAGGTACCTAATACAAGTTCGGAATCAGTGTGAAAAGGCGTGTGAGAATGATGGTGAGCACATGTAGCAAGGAGGCCACAGTGATTGACTGGCATTGATGCAGGTGAAATTATTATAGTACTGCCGTTTACATGGGTGAAGATTCACATCTGGAAGGAACAACTGACAAGTTCAGTAATTTTTATAGATGATGATCAGCAAATGGCAAATGTCTGGACATATGATGTGTGACCCTGTGTATGTCCTCTTACCTGAGAAAAATACACCCCAGGACCAAGTCTACTTTATCTTAAGGCACTAATTTGTGATTTTTTTCTTCACGTTTTACATTGCTCAACCATGGGTTCAATATACTTTCTTTTTTCCATTTTTTATTGTTTGCTTCTTTGTCAAAAATCAGGTGTTTTTAGATATATGGATTGATATCCAGGTCTTCAATTCATTTCCGTTGGTCCTCCTGTCTGTTTTTATGATAATACCAGGCTGTTTTCAGCACTGTAGCTCTGTAGTAGAGTTTGAAGTCAGAGATTGTGATTCCTCCAGAAGTTTCTTCATTGTACAGGATTGTTTTGGCTATCCTTTATTTTATGTTTTTCCATATGAAGTTGAGAATTGTTCTTTCATGGTCTGTGAAGAATTTGGCTGGAATTTTGGTGGGCATTGCATTGCCATCTGTAGACTGCTTTTGTTAAGACTGTCATTTTTTACAATATTAATCCTACTTACCCAAAGCATGGGAAATCTTTCCATTTTCTGGTGTCTTCTTCAGTTTCTTTCTTCAAAGATTTAAAGTTCTTGTCATACAGGTCTTCCACTTGTTTGGTTAGAGTTACTCCAAGATATATTATTTCTGGCTATTGTAAAGGGTGATGTTTCTCTGATTTGTTTCTCAGCCCTTTTATCATCTGTGTAAAGGAGGGCTACTGATTTTTTGAGCTAATATTTCCTTTGCAGCTCTTAATATTCTTTTTTTATTCTGTATGTTTAGTGTTTTGATTATTATGTGGCAAAGGGACTTTTTTTGATCTAGTCTATTTGGTGTTCTTTAAGTTTCTTGTATCTACACATGCATAGTCTTCTTTGGTTTGGGAAGGATTTTTCTATGATTTTGTTAAGTATATTTTCTGTGGTTTTGAGTTGGTCTTCTCCTTCTTCTGTCCTATTATTCTTAAGTTTGATCTATTAATGGTGTCCCATATTTCCTGGAAGTTTTGTGTTAAGCTTTTGTTAGATTTAACATTTTCTTTGACCAATGAGTCTTTTTCCTCTATTGTATGTTCAGTGCTTGAGATTCTCTTTTCAACTTCTTGTATTCTTCTTCTGTTTTTGCTTACATTTGTGGTTCCTGATTGTTTTCCCATATTTTCCATTTTCACAAGTCCCTTGGTTTGTGTTTTTTATTGCCTCTATTTGAGTTTTCAAATCTTAAATTGTTTCTTTCACTTGTTTGATTGCTTTTTTTTCTTGATTTTTCTTTAAGAGATCTGTTGATTTCTTCTAATTTTTGTTTGTCTTTTCCTTCATTTCTTTGAGAGAATTTTTCTTTTTCTCTTTAAGGGCATCAAACATTCTCCTAAAGTTATTCTTCTAGGTTATTTTCTTCCACTTCATCTGTATTGGGGTGTTCAAATTTTGCTGTTATAGAGTCATTAGTTATTGGTGGTGATGTGTTCCTTTTTGTGGTATTGAGTGTGCTGTTACCTTGTTGTCTACCCCTCTTTCCTTCTGATTGGTGTGTTGGGGCCATGTCTCTGGTGATCACTCTTTCAGGTGCCAGTGGATCCAAGACTCAGATAGTTGCTCCTTGTGCTGGAATCAGTGCCACAATTCCAGTCCCTCCAGAGGTCACTTGATGCTCCCAGGGTTAGCTCTGCAATTCCAGAGGTTGTTAGGGCCTGCTCCTGTGGAGGTCACTGGCTCAGGAGGTAGCTGATTCAGAGCTGCTTCCTTGAAGTTCACTTGCACCTCTGTTCAGGGTTTTAAGATGTTTCTTGGACTGTATTTAACATATCTCTTCTTTTTTTTTCTATTTTTCTTCTATTGCATTTGTACTTTGACAATTGCTTACATGTACACAGTTCATTCACTTCCTTACTCTCTCTAAATGCCTTTCTTGATCCCTTTTATTGCCTCCTTCTTCCCACAAGTCTCTTTTCCCATTTATGTCTTTTGGTATTGTTTTGTAACTTGTTGAGTTTTACCATCTACACAAACATGGGTTTAGAGAAAAACCTGGAGGCTAGTGGGATCATCAGTTGGTTTATAACTGAAGATTTTCTGTTCTTCTCCCATACAATCTTTCAGAAGTCAATAATCCAATGCCAGGGGTTAGGTATCATAACATGAGCTCCTCCTCAATCTGAGATTATTGTTGCAGGTGACAGACAACTACAGGTTATATGAGATCATAATTGCATTGGGTGTGACACGCCCAGAAGATAGAAGTGTACAGAATCTTTCTACCACTCTTTTGAGACATCCTATGAACTCTGAGGGGGAAGTTATAAATATCCTGTTAAGGGCAGAACATTTGACTATTATTTATTCTCAGTACATTGAACAGCCATGCATTTCTGTGTTCACCATTTTTATTGCAAAAGGAAGGATCTCTGATTTATGGCTGCGTACTATTTGTCATGCAAGAATTCCCTCCTGTCGTGTAGACCTCATATCTAATCAGAGACTGGGTAGTGACTATATAACAGTTGGGCCCCTCTTGCATCAGTAGGAACACCTTGTCTGGCAGGTTAATAGGTAGGGGTTCACAGCTGGATAAGACCCTTGATGACTCTTTCCCCCAGTTTCCGGCATAGCAACTTCTCACACTAGGAAAGCTAGGAAGTAGAAAGTTTACAGTTTAGTTCCAGTTTGATGATTCTGTAGCTTGCAATCACTTGGAAGTAGAGTCCTATCATCTAGTTCTGGTAGGTAACCAAGAGTAAAGGTTAGGATAGACATTGTATTTGGGTGTTTCTGGGGTCTCCATATCCAGTAGCATATTAGAAAGTATCCTACCTATTTCTGACCTGGGATATTTCTCAGTTTATTAAGTCATAGGTTTCCATCTGGCTTTTCCATATATCTTTAATGTAGATGAACCTCCACTCCTCCCTACGATTCCCCCATCTCCACTCTCCCATTCTTATTTCAACTGAATTAGTCTCTAGTTGAAAGGTGTGAAGACTCAGAAAACTGTCTGAGTTTTTAAAAGCCTCTTCTAGTGCAGACTTCATTTTCTGTGTAGTGAATCAGCACTTTCTGCCCATCTGAAAGGAAGATTAATGCATCATAAATGTTCAATTATATGTTATGGGGTTGAGTGCCATAAACATTAATAGAGAGTTACCAGACATATCAAGATGAAAATGAGCCTTTAGGTAGGTTGAATCAGGGGCTCTTAGACCAAATTGGAGTCACTTAAAAATCTCCTCATTACTTAACCTCTTAAGGCCCTTTTTACCAGATATTTCACTCATGGTTAGGTTGATACATGACAAGTATACCCGGTAGGGAGATAACTCATGCGGTGATTTGAGCAGTCCAGTGTGACTTCTCTTTCTGAAATCTATGTGTTCACCATTTCTCTTTTGAAATGAGTACAGTTTGAAATATGGAAAAACTGGTACAGATTGGAGGTGATGGCTTGACATTTTGAAAGATGTTATCTCTGAGCTCAGTCAACATTAAGTATTAAAGATACTCATTCTGTGTTAGAGACAGCCCAGTGGCGATTCTCCTAACAGACATGTGAAGAGATACAGTTGTAGACCCTGCACCTTTAGAATATGTGATGCTCTGGATGAGGGTTTATGAGGGAAGAATCCTAATCATGATGATGCCTGGGAGGAGCCGTAGGAGAGAGGATTACCTGAGCAGAATCAGCTAGGTAACTCAGAATGCCTTGCATGTGCCAGCAGCTAAGAAGGAACTTTTCCAAGTAGAAGAAAAATAAATACCATTATTAAAGGAACTATCATTTATGGAGTCACACTGATAATCTCAGAACTTTGTTATTGATTTTTTTTATTGATTTTTATTGAGCTCTACATTTTTTCTCTGCTCCCCTTCCTGTCTTTCTCCTCCCCTTCAACCCTTCCCTAAGGTCCCCGTGATCCCAATTTACTCAGGAGATCTCAGAATCTCAGGAGGAATATGGATTCCAGATCACTTTGGACTACATATTGAGATACTGTCTCAAAATAAGTGAAGAAACAAACAAACAAATAGGTAAAACAAATCATTGCCATTGCCAACAAAGCAGTGCAAACAGAGGTGCTGTGGAGGATTCTAGGAACACATGATGTCAAAGACTGGATGGTGTGGACGATAAGCAACACTGCTTAGGTCTGGGGCTGAGACACAAAAAACTTGATGATCACAGAGACAAAGGATATTCATACAATTAATTGTTGTAACCAAAATGAGGAGAATCATCCATGAAGAATAAGGATGAAGAGTAAGAGTTAAATGTAGACCTGCTAGACAATGAAAGGAAACTATACTCTTGGGTTTCAACTAATTCTTAAACTAGAGAAGAAAAACATTTAGCACAGAAACTGTCTTTGCAATAATTAGAAAATTCTAACCTGAGTTGAAGGTTAGTTATTTCTGGTTTTACCTTGGCTGTTACACTTGTATTCAACCTCATCATAGTTCTCCATACCTTCCCCTTCTGTTTTCAGTGATATGTATTAAATATGCTTTACTTGGAATAATGAAGTTTTAAAATTGCTTTTCATCATGGAGCTGTCAGATTGAAATCCACTAAAACAAAAATGTTTTTTTCCCCATAGATATTTTCCTATGCATGCTGCATTTAAAAAAATTTATTCTGAAGACATATTGATTGCTCATCTGAAATCCAGATCTAATTAGAAGTCAAGTACTTTACAGCTGGTTCTTTAATGTTTTTCCCTGACTAAAATTTACTCCATATTATATCATCACCCACAAGGAAGATTATGAGTTTTTTTTTTAAATTAGTATTTCCACTTGTGGTGTGTGTGTTTGTATGTCCCTCTCTGTGTGTATTTTGTGCTCATGTGTATCTGTGTTTGTATACGTGTGTGTATTTGTGTGTGTGTGTGTGTGTATTCAGGAGATTGATCCTAGAGCCTTGTGCTTATTAAGTAAACTATTTACTTCTGAGCCATAACCCTGACCCTTTACTCATTTTTCTTATTTTGAAACAGGATCTCCATAATTTGCTCAAGCCGGCTTTGAAGTTACACAGTAGCCACACAGACCTGAACTTGTGATTATCCTGCCTCAGTTTCCCAAATAGTCAGAGCTGTAGGCTTGTGGTACCAGGCCCAGATCTTTCATCTATGTTCTTGAGTTTTTGTTTTCTTATGACCTTGCTTTATAAGTCATTTCCTTCATCTTATATCAGAATTAACAAATTCTCCTTTGACCTTTGCTTCTTTTTTAAAAAAATAAATTTATTCATTTTTTAAATATCTGGACTGCAGTTCCTCACCCTCTTCTCCTCCCATTCCCTCCCTTCTCACCATGCACACTCCATCCTCTCCCCCAAACACCCAGCTCCTGGCAATCCACTCCTCCTCTGTTTTTGTTCAGAAAGGGGCAGACCTCCCAGGGGTGTCAGTTGAGGTGTAACTAAGCTCCCCCCCTTATATTAAGACTGCACAAGACAACACAATATGAGAAACAGGTTTCATAAAAGCCTGCCAAAACATCAGGAATAGGCCCTGCTGGGGCATCTTGGGATCACGTAGAAACATGGTGCAAGGGAAACTCCCAGGAATATACGAAGATGACCCCACTAAGACTCCTAGCAATAGTGGGTATGTAGCCTGAACTGGCTGTCTTCTCTAATCTTGATTGTCATCGGAGAGCTTTCATTCAGTCCCTGATGGAAGCAGATGGAGAGATCTTTGCTTCTTGCTCCCTAATTTTCTCCATTGTCTTCCTGTCACTCTCTGAATAAACTTTCCCTATTCTGATATATTATCCCTTAATGATTTTGTCCTCCAAGTCACTTTCTTTACCTTCTATTCAACTCAAATAATAATAATCTAGACCTACAACTTTTTCTTCCCAGGAATTAATTTTAAATAGTGCGACCACTTCTCTGAGTAGTAATGAGTCCCTGCAGTAGAGAAAACTTAGATGGGGTATGTGACAGTGTCTACTGTAAATAAGTAAGTAAAAGGATTTAGGCTTAATTTTTAAAATAAAATTTGAGGTGTCCACAGGGATGTCCCCAGCTAGGTCCTTGGGCAGCAGAGAAGAGGGTGCCAGAACTAGCATTGTCCCATAGTCACACTGATGAATATCTTGATCACATCCATAGAAATTTCGTCCTATGGATGAAGATAGAGACAGAGACCCACATTCACACCAGAGCAACGGATTGAGCTTCCAAGGTTCAGTCGAAGAGCAGAAGGTGGGAGAAGATGAGCAAGGAAGTCAGGACCGCTAGGGGTTGGTCCACCCACTGAGACAGTGTGCCTGAGCTAATGGGAGCTCACCAAATCCAGCTGGACCGGGACTGAATGAGCATATGATCAAACTGGACTCTCTAATTGTGGCTGCCAATGAGAGCAGAATGAGAAGCCATCAACAATGACACTAAGACCTATCTCCTCTGCATGTATTATCTTTTTGGGAACCAAGTCGATTTGGATGCACACCTTCCTAGGACGGGATAGAGGGGGGAGGGTCTTGGACTTCCCACAGGGCTGGGCACCCTGCCCTCTTTTAAGGAGGCAGCGGGGGGGGGGCGGGCAGAAGGGGACTGGGAGAAGGGGAGGAAATGTAATTCTTTTTTTTTTGAATGGAAAACTAAAAGAATATGGGAAAAAAATAAAAAAAGATAAAATTTGAGAAGACTCCACATGATAATCAAGAAAGAAGTGAGACTGGAAGGTGAACAGATTACTTGAACAAATAAAAGCAGACTTTTACTTTTTGCTATGAACCCAGATCATCTTATATTCAAGTACTCTGCTATGTATTTATCTCTCGTTTTATTCTTAACATAGCCATGAGTGATTTTACCACTGGGTTTGGAATAAAATAAGCACTATTCTTTAGAATTGAGGATGAATATTTGCTCAAAATTTCTCAATTGCTGAATAACAGACCAAGCATTTGTGTCTAATGATTTTCCCTAAAACCCTTGGGGCAGGTGCATGAATAATCATCACTTGAGCAATTTCAGTAAAGAAATACCTACTCAATTTCCCACACCAGCTTCAGTTAGCTCTTGAACTCTATGATCTGCCATTAATGTGATTAATATTTACTTTAGTTATTAATTGGGTGAAGCAAGAGTGTTTAATATTTAATGACATGATTGCTTGGGGAGAGACAACTTGGATCAATGAAGACTGAAATTTCCACGTGACTCATTTTCCAGATGACATTTTTTAATTGCTTGGTACTAAAATAATAACTGGTCTACTGCAAACATTTCTGGTTGTCCTTTAATTAATCAAGTATCTGATATAGCCAGAAACTGAGTATACCTCAGGCACACTAATATCTGGAAATATATGTCCAAATGTGGACCTGGGAAGACTTCTTAGCAACCATTCAGTGGGTTTATTTTCGTTTTCAGTGTGTATGGGGAGTACGCCTAATGCAGAGACCAGAGGAAATGGTGCGTGCCTTTTTCTATCGCTTTCTACCATGTTTTTTGAGACAGTGTATTTCACTAAGCCTGTAACCTGCCATGGCTGGATAGGAGCTCCTGGAACCCATTTGTTTCTGGTCCTTAATGCTGTGGTTACAGGTGTACATAGACACAGCCAGACTTATATGGGTTCTGGGATTCCAGCTCAAATCCTTATGTTCACAGCAAGCACTCTTACTCAGGGAGCCATGTCCTGGGCCTCAATTCATTGTTACACACACACACACACACACACACACACACACACACACACACACACACACACA
>PVIU01011205.1:0-46269 GCA_004026605.1 Ondatra zibethicus
TCTCAACAGAGGATGTTCGAATGGCCAAAAGATACTTAAGGTCATGTTCAACTTCCTTAGCAATCAGGGAAATGCAAATCAAAACAACTTTGAGATACCATCTTAGAACTGTCAGAATGGCCAAAATCAAGAACATCAACGATTGCCTATGCTGGAGAGGATGTGGAGTAAGGGGAACTCTCATCCATTGCTGGTGGGAATGCAAACTTGTGCAACCTCCTTGGAAATCAGTGTGGCGGTTTCTCAGGAAATTGGGAATCAACCTACCTCAGGATCCAGCAATACCACTCTTGGGAATATATCCAAGAGAAGTCCAATCATACTACAAAAGCATTTGTGCAACTATGTTCATAGCAGCATTGTTTTTAATAGCCAGAACCTGGAAAGAACCTAGGTGCCCCTCAATGGAAGAATGGATCAAGAATGTGTGGATTATATACTCATTAGAATACTACTCAGTTGTAAAAAACAAGGACATCTTGAAGTTTGCATGCAAATGGATGGAAATAGAAAACGCTATCCTGAGTGAGGTAACCCAAACCCAGAAAGATGATTATGGTATGTACTCACTCATTAGTGGACCCTAGCCATTAAATAAGGGACAATAAGCACTTAACTCCCAAGACCAGAGAAGCCGAATAGCAAGGTGAACCCAAAGAAAGCATATACAGATCCTCCTGGAAGTTGGAAGCAAACAAGATCATCAGGCAAAAGTTGGAAGCCCTGGTACGGTGATAGAGTTGGGGGGTATGTGAGAAGGGATGGGGAGAGGGGGAAGGGGAAGGGAGAAGGACTGGGGAGAGCTTGGGTGAGTGGGAGGGTGGAGATGGAGGAAAGGTGGACATTGGAGAAGGGAATAAGATATCTACATTAAGGGAGTCATTTTAGGTTTGGCAAGATACTTGGCCCTGGAGGGGATCCCAGGTGTCCACGGGCATGTCCCCAGCTAGGTATTCAGGCAGCAGAGGAGAGGGTGCCAGAACTAGCCTTGTCCCATAGTCACATTGATGAATATCTTGATCACCATTATAGAAATTTCCTCCGATTGATGGAGATAGAGACAGAGACCCACATTCACATCAGAGCAATGGATTGAGCTCCCAAGGTGCAGTTGAAGAGCAGAAGGTTGGAGAAGATGAGTAAGGAAGTTAGGACCGTGAGGGACTGGTCCACCTACTGAGACAATGTGACTGAACTAATGAGAGCGCACCAATCCTTCTGGACTGGGACTGAATGAGCATATGATCAAACCAGACTCTCTGAATGTGGCGGCGAATGGGTGCCGATTGAGAAGCCATCAACAATGACACCAGGACCTATCTCTTCTGCATGTATTATCTTTTTGGGAACCGAGTCATTTTGGATGCACACCTTCCTAGGCCAGGAGGGAGGGGGTGGGCCTTGGACTTCCAACAGGGCAGGGTACCATGCCCTCTTTTAAGGCAGAAGGAGAATGAATGGAGGAGGAGTGTGGGGTAGTGGGATGGGACTGGGAGAAGGGGAAGAAATGTAAAAATTTTATTCATTTAATTATGTTTTTGAATGGCAAATATAAAAGAATACGAAAAAAAGAAATTGATAACAGGAAATAATAAAACTGGGAGACAAAATCAATAAAATAGAAACAATGAGAACCACACAAAGGATTAATGAAACAAAGAGATGTTTATTTGGGAATATCAATAAGGTAGACAAATCCTTATCTAACTAAATAAAAACTTTGAGAAATAATATTCAAATTAGTAAATCAGAAATGAATAAGAGGACATAACAACAAACAATGAGGAAACCAAAAGAATCATTAGATCATACTTTAAAAACCTTTGCTACACAAAATTGGAAAATCAAAAAGTAATGGATTATGTTCTCAATATACATAACATTCAAAAAAGTCAAATCAACATGAATTAAGCATTTCACATAGACCTACAACCTCTAAGCAAATAGAAATATTCATTAAACGTCTCCCAACCAAAAAATTCAGGATCAGATGGTTTTAGAGCAGAATTCTACCGGATATTCAAAGAAGAGCCTATGCTCTTTTGAATAGTCCTCAAATTTTCAACAAAATAGAAAGAGAAGAAACATTGACAAATTAATTTTATGAGGCCACAAAACTGTGACACCCAAATCACACAGAGATTCAACAAAGAAAATTACAGACCAATTTCCCTTAGGAACAGACGTGCAAAAATATTCAACAAAATACTTACAAACTGAATCCAAGAACACATAAAAAAGATCATCCAACATGATCAAGTAGGTGTCATCCGAGAGATGTAAGGATGATTCAATGTACAAAAATCAATAAATGTAATTCACTATATAAAAAGATTGTACGACCAAAGCCTCATGATCATCTCATTAGATGCTGAAAAAGCCTTTGACAAAAATTCAACACCCCTTCATGATAAAAGTCTAATAGAGATCAGGGATAGAAAGAACATATGTAAACATAATAAGGGCAATTTAGAGTAAGCCTATTGTCAACATCAAATTAAATGGATAGAAACTCAAAGCAATTCCACTAGAATCAGGCACAAGACATGACTGTCCACTCTTTCCATATCTTTTCACTATAGAATTTGAAGTTCTAGCTATAGCATTAAGACAATTGAAGGAGAACAAGAGGATACAAATTGGAAAGGAAGAAGTAAAATTATGGATATTTACAGGTGATAAAATAGTGTACACAAGCAAGTCTAAAAATTCTGCAAGCGAACTCCCACAGCTAATACATACTTTTGGTGAAGTGACTGGATACAAGATCAACTTAAAAAAGTTATTAATCAGTAGCCCTTCTATATGCAAATGAGAAGTGGACTGAGAAAAAAATCACAGAAACAACACCTTTCAAAATAACAAAAATAAAATAAAATATCTTGGCTAATGCTAAACAAGCAATTGGAAGTCTTATATGACAAAAAACTTGCAGTTTTGAAGAAGTTGAAAAAGATATCAGAAAATGGAAAGATCTCACATCCTCATGAATCAGTGATATTAACATAATAAAATGGCACTCCTATCAAAAAGAAATCTACATACTCAATGCAATCCCTAAAAATATCCCATCAAATTTCAGACCTTGAAAAGGCAATACTCAACTTCATATTGAAAAGCAAGCAAACAAACAAAAACACCCAGGATAGCTAAAACAATCCTGTACAATAAAAGAACTTCTGGAGGTATCACCATCCCTGATTTCAAGCTCTACTATACAGCTAATGTTAAAAGAAAATACCCACAAGGTATTGGCATTAAAATGAACTCATTGACCAATGAAATTGAATCCAAGATCCATATATAAATCCACACACGTATGGACATCTGATTTTTGATAAAGAAGGCAGAAATACACACTGGAAAAATAAAGGATATTCAACAAATTGTGTTATTCTAACTGAATATCTATACATAGGAAAATAGAGTTCGATTCATGTTTATCACCCTGCAGAAAACTCAAGTCTAAGTTGATTAAAGACCTCAACATTAAACCAGGTACATGGAAACAGAGATAGTGAGGAATATCCTTGAATGCATAGGCACTGCAGACAACTTCCTGAACATAACACCATTACTGCAGATGCTAAGATTGACTGCTAATAAATAAAACCCCATGAAACTGAAAAGTTTCTGTAAGGCAAAGGATATTGTCAATTGGACAAAATTATAGCCTACAGAATAGGAACATATTTTCACCAACTACACATCTGGTAATATTCTGTATATATTGTCCAAAATATATACAGGACTCATGAAATTAGACATCAACAAAAACAACCTAAAAAATCCATATAAAAATATAGCACGGATCTAAACAGATAATTCTCAATAGAGGAATCAGAAATGTCTATGAGACACTTAAATGAATGTTCAACACCCTTAATCATTACTACTGTGAGATTCTAACTTATGCCTGTCAGAATGGTTTAAGATCATTAACACAAGTGACAGCTCATGTTGGCAGGAATGTGGAGCAAGGGGATGCTCCTCCATTGATGGTGGTAGTGCAAACTTGTACAGCCAGTATGGAAATTAATATTTCCTTGGAAAATTGTGAATTTATCTACCTCAAGATCCAGCTATACCACTCTTGGGTATTTTCCCAAAGGGTACTCCATCCTACCACAAAGGTACTGTGTAAATTATTTTTGAAGTACCTTTATTCATAAAATCCAGAACCTGGAAAGATCCTAGATATCCCTCAACTGAATAATAGACAAAGAAAATGTGCCACACTTTCTTAATTCATTCTTCAGTTGAGGGGCATCTAGGTTGTTTCAAGGTTCTGGCTATTAAAAATAATGCTGCTATGAACATAGTTGAACAAATCCTCTTGTAGTATGATTGAGCATCTTTTGGGTATATTCCCAAGAGTGGAATTGCTGGATCCATGAGATCCTATTCCCTTTGGATGTAAACCTTACTCAACATAGATGTAGTAGGAAGGGTCTTAGACTTTCTACAGGGCGGGGTATATGGCACTCTCTTAGGGTTGGACAGGGTGGGGAGGGAGGGTCTGTGGAGGGAGAGGGAGGGGACTAGGAGAAGAGGAGAGAGTGGGAAATTGGATTGGTATTTTTTAAGTAATTATAAAAAAATAAAAAAACAAAAAATTAAATAGCAAAAAATGCAACAAAAATGTGGTATATTTATACAGTCGTGTTTTCTCAGCTGTTAAAAACATGATAATATAAAATTTGCAGGCAAGTTAATCAATCTAGAAAAAAATCATGCTAACTGAGGTAACACTATCTCAGAAAGACAAACTCGGTATGTACTCACTCACAGGTGGATATTAACTGTTACCTGATTGATAAACTTGCTACCATCCACAAACTCAGGGATACTAAGTAACAAGAATGACTCTAGGTGGGACACCTACATTTCCTTAGGGAGGGAAAACAATAGATTTCACAGGTGGACTAGGATCAGGTAGGGTTGGGAATAGGAGAGATGGGTTGGGCAAGGATAAAAGGAGATAGTACAGTGAGAGAGGGCTGGAATTGGAGGGCATTTGCAGGGAAATGTGGAAACCAATTGCAGTAGAAACTCCCTGGGATCTATTAGTGTGAACCTAGTGAGGACTTCTAGTAATGGAGGAAATGGAACCTGAACAGTTGATCTTCTATAACCAGGTAAGGGATCCAGTGGTGGGATTTGGACACAAACTCATCCACAAAACTGTAGATTTACAATATGTCCTTCCTGTGAGGTGTGCTTAAGCAAGTGTGGAGTAGAACTTGTGGGAGTGCTCATCTAATTTGATATCCAAGCCATGAGAGGGAACCCATGCAGGGTACTGACTGGATGACTAGAGACTGGTGCCAGTATAGCCCAGAGACCCTAGGTAGAACAAGACATGACTGGCCAAAAACAAACAAACAACAAACAAGCAATACCTAGAACAATGAAATGATTTCTAATGATATTCCTATACTGGTGCAAAGTCTGCCTCTGCCAGCTAATAGGAGCAAACACAGAGACCCACAGAAAAACATTAAGTGAAATGAGAGTTCAGGTTGGAGATTGAGTCTCTCACCTCAGTGCTCCTAGAATCTCATGGATTAGGGGGAAAAAGAATTGTGGGAGCTAGTGGGACATCGAGGACACCAAGAGAGCAGGAAATTAACTTAGCAGGTGTCATTGGAGCTCACAGAGACTGAAGAGGCAATAGTGGAGCCTACATGGTCTGTGCTGGGTCCTCTGCATATATGTTATGGATTTTGGCTTGGCGTTTGGGGGCTACTCCTGACAGTGGGAGTGGCTATCTCTGACTCTTTTGCTTAATTTTCGGATCATTTTCCTTCTACTAGATTGCCTTGTTCTGCTTTGAAGTGAGTGTTTGTGCCTGGTCCTATTTTATATTGTGCTATGTTTGATTGGTTTCCTTGGGAGGTCTACTCTTTTTTGGCTGAGAAGGAGGAGGGGAGGATGTAGGGAAGAGGTGAGGTCAGATGTGGACTGGGAGGAGTGGAGGGAAGGGAAGCTGTTATCAGGTTGTGTTGTATGAGAGAAGAATAAATAAAAATTTTAAAAATCGGGGATTACATTTTAACATTACAATAGAAGATATTTCATCATAACAGTTAGCACTATGAAGCATATGCTATCATACATGGCAGAAAAAGTGTTTTAATCTCATTAATGTATGAGATACATTACAATATTGATTATCACTTAACTGCCTAATGACAATTAACTACTTATGAAAAACCACAAATGATCATAACATGCCTTGTTTTCAGAAATTTTTAAGACATGTTCTACAATCTTTTTTGCAACAGAAATATTGTTATCTTCATTTATGTTGAAGATTATTTTCTAATCACTCTTGTTGCTGGAGGTTTTACAACTGACTTCAGTGGAGGCTACAAATTACTTTCAGGAAAATGACTGGAGTTCAGACACATAATCGAGATATGTGCATCATACAAAACAGCCAAACTCCTTTAAATCAAGCTGTTTTGTCAGCATCGTTCCTTATCTCTGACTACAATTAGTGAAGAAACACTGACATTGTCACCAAAGTGAATGTTCTTAGAGAAAATGAAGAAACTGTTCAGTTGACATTGGAAATGAAACTTTTAGTCAAACAACTCTGCCAAACTACTGAATAAACGTAATCAATTGCTTTGGGAAATTGTGTTGTATTAATTCATAGTTGTTATGTTTCATTTTTTGTGTTTTTCTGCTGAATCCTATTTAGCATTATCTTCATCATACAGATAAAAATAGATCATAAATTTTCCCAAACAAAATCAGGACAGAAGTATTATGCATAATCTGTTGAAATGTCATAGAATTCCAGAAAAAAAAGCTTAACATTTGGCAGAGTGTCACACAGAATATTTTCACAATGGACAAAATCTTATAGATTCACGTAGCACAATAGACTGAAGTATATTAATTTTGACTTTGGAAAGAAGTCACTGTTCATTCTTCTCCAAAGACTGCAGGTGGTAAGTCTAACATTCTTGAATGTGGCATATTTGATTAGTCCACAAAGACTGAAACTCACAAATTGGAAAGGAACACTTTATCTGTTGTTTAATAATATACTAAACATTTTCAGAAAACTTATTTTATTGGATTAAATTAAGAACAATTATTTTCAATGTTTCATCCATGTCAGCACATTTGAGCATGTCAAAATATAACAATAGAGCTCACTTAGACAATGATTCTCAAGGAGATTATGCACCACAACATGGGGCTTTAGATAGTACATTTAGTAAGAAGTGCATGATTTGAAAATGCCCAGCTCTTAACTGGACATGTGTTTTTGCATAGAAAAGAGCTTTCTACTGGCTCACTTTCTTTAAAATTCACTGAACTCCTCCCATAGAATAGAATAGTATGATCAAAGGCCTGAGTATAAAAGCTTTGGAGTCAGTGACTATACTATTTTTTTATTCTCCAGGCATAGAGTACTTTTTTAAAAAATTCACTAACATTCTGAACTTTGTGTTCAATAATAGTTTTTTTAATTGCTAAGGAACATATATTGTAGAAAACACATCATGCAAATAACATGTCTGTCACATAAAGGATCTTAGTGACAGTGATTCTGTAAGACAGTCTTTGCCCTTACAGGGCTGAATTTTCCAATTATTTATTTTCTTGTATCTTTATTAGTAGTAGGATAACAGCCAATTTCACATTTCGTTGTCTTTTGTACCCTCAAAAATCTTTTTCATATATTTCTAATTTGTCAACTTGAAGTTTGTTATATAGATGAAATAGTAAGTTGTTTTGCACTTTGAATTGCCTTCTCCTAAATATATAAAAAATGATCTTTGCCAGTTCATGTCATTGTCTACTAGCAAGAAACTCATGTTTTGCATATAAATTTTCATTTTTATTTCCTTTTCAAAATGCAGTTCCAAACCATATGGAATTGATGTACCTATGATAACAATTAGTTTCACCCATAATCATGTGATATAGAACATGTTCAATTTAACAACTTTGATAGAATGATAGCTGGTCTCTATGTAGTGATATCCAATCATACTTTATTGAAAACCAGAGTATATGAGTTCATCAGCTCCAGATTCACCCTATATGTATTTATAAACACATATGTGTGTTATAAAAGCTCTCCTGCTCAAATGTGAGGGTGAAACTATAAATACTCAGGTGCCTTGACAGCTGTACTACAAACTGGATTCATTTAGCCCATGTTAATTATACCATAAAAGAAGCTACCATGCTAAATTTTCAGATGGCACAATAGTACCAGCATGATCACTGAAAGTAAATGTAGAAAACTTCATGATGTGAAAAGCAAACTTTGCTATTTTTGTAAAATACACCTGAAGAAAGACTGGAGTGTTTTAGGCATTCACTCACCTATTCAATTTGTAGATGGGAATGAACATTCAGTGAAGTCTTATAGAAGAATTTCAAATGTACAGAAGCAAATGATGAAGCTACTAGAGAAGAATGGCTATAATATTTAATTTTAATATATACATGCTCTTTACATATCTATCTATCATCATTATCAGCAAGCCATAAAGGAAGGGAAAACTTCATTCTCTCCTTAGCATTCTAAAAGACAAAATAAGGCACAGCAGGCTTAAATAAATGAAAAGTAAAGAGTATTTACTATCTCTTCATTTTGCTGTCAATAAGACAACTATGGTCACAGATACAAAATTCAGTTTATACTAATTAATACTATAAGTTGTTGCTTAATTTATTATTCATATACAATCTTTGCAAGAGTTTTATTATGACTCTAATTGCAGCAACTTCAAGAGACATGACTGTACTGTTTGTATATATGTATAAAATTTACAGTGATCTCACTAAATATTATTTGAAGGTTCATAATTTTTCAATATCAATTTTATTCTAAAACTCAGAGTTAAATGCAGTAATGGCTGTCTTAACTTGATTATGATTATTATAAGAATGGAATTTCCAATAATGAAATGTGAAAGTCAGAAATCTTAAAGAAAATATGAAGTGACTTTAGATTATGTATAATGTCTCCATTTACTTATTTTTATTTAATCTCTTATTTTATTTCTTTTTTTGGGGGGGCTTGTTTAAGACAGGGTTTCTCTGTGTATCATCCCTACCTGTTCTGGAACTCACTTTGTTGACCAGGCTGGCCATTAAATCACTGAGATCTGCCTGCCTCTGCCTCTCAAGTGCTAGGAGTAAAGTCATGGGCCATCATTGCTCAGTCATGCCTCCCTTTAATCAGGATATGGCAACTCAATTTAAATTTTCCTAGAACTATAAAGCTTCAGTGTTACTTAGATATGATTTTTGAATAAATAATTATTAATATAACTATGAATATTCAAACACATCTTTTTCAATAGCAGAATGTTACTCAACTACAAGATGTACACTTTAAAACAAGAGTTACATGCCTGTCTACACACATAAAACAAATAATAATCAGGCATATTAGTCAATATCCCAGAGAAAACAAGAACCTCAGGAAGTTATTGATCAGATTTCATGAACTAAATTTGTAGGTCTTACTGATATTTCTTTTTCTATTTTGGAATATATTATTTCTTTACACTCTTTTATCTTCCTTTATTCATGTAAAGGAAAAAGAACAAAGTTAAAAGTAGTAGAGAGGAAAAATGAAAGGAATTATATGAGCAGGGGTGGGAGGGCCAAGATCATGATGGGGAAACCCACAGACCTGAGCAGACCTGAGTTCATGGGCGCTCATGAACTCTTTACTGCCAGCTAGGGAGCTGAATAGGACTGACCTAGGCCCTCTGCATGGGCATGACAGTTGTGTAGCTTGGTCTGTTTGTACAGGCACTAACAGTGAGACCAGGACCTGTCACTAGCGTATTAGCTGACATTTTGGAAAATATTGTATACAGTGCTATGCCTCTCCCAGCCTTGATGCAATAGGAAGGAGCTTGGTTCTGCCTAAACTTAATATGCTATGCTTTTGTTGACTCCCATGGTAGGCCTTACCCTATCTGCATGGAGAGAGAGGAATGGATGGGGATAAAAAGAAATTGGGAAAAGGGAACATAGCAGAATATGGAGGGGAAATTGTGGTTGGTAGGATACATAAATTAATAATAAATAAATAATGAAATATTTGATACTGTTTTCTGTCCACTTATCATGCAAAATCTATATTTTGATATGTTAATAATTTTAAAACAAAATCATATGTATTATTTTTCCTAGATTAAAATGTTTTTCAAACTAAAAAATATTTTTTTGCAAATATTTCCATATTTGAAACTATATATATCAATTTTAATTAAATATGTAATTGAAAAATTATGTTTCAAAGTTTTAATTTTAATAAAAACCTTCCTTTTTTAGTCAGTTCTAGTGTCTCTATTTCCTCCCTTTATGTTATCCTTCTGAAGATAAGACAGCAACATTCTAATTTGCTTGCAGTAAACCTGATGTCTATATCAAAGTATTCAACTAACTCAGTCTATGATAATTAATTAAGCTCTATTTAATATAAATTAGCAATTTTGTCAGTTCCACTGCACTTTTAGTCTTTGTTAGTTGTAACCCACAACTTTATATAGTTTCCTTTCCTGAGAGGAGTTACTTAACTGAAGAATGTTCTGGATTATAATGGCTTGTGAACACATTTGGGCGGGAATGTCTTGATTGTTTAATTGATATCAGACATAACCCACTGCCTATAGCATCATCTCTAGGCATGTGATTCTGAACTCTATAAGAATCTTGCCTGCGATCCATCTAGCAACAAGCATTTACTGTGCTTCATGGTGCACATCTTTGGCTGTGAAGTAAGTTCTTTGGTTGGGTTTAATGCTGTGTGAAACAACAAGCACACCTGCCTTGAGTTCCTGACGTGACTCCCCTCAATGATCGACTGGGAAAGAAGGAATAGAGGAATAAAATTAACACAGACAAACCAAATAATAAATTGATAAAACTAAGTTTAATCATATCAATAAATGAACTAAGTAGTTATAACAGACATATTGGGTTGGGTAAAAGTAAAAATGAAGTAAAATAGGGAGCCTTCTTGTATTTATAATTAAGAAATATATCCTAACTGTAGTAATATATATATATATATATATTACTATATATGTTATAGTAATATAAAAGTAAAAATTGAAAACTATACTATAAAAGCAAAAATCTAATAAGAATAGAAATAGCTAAAGAAATTGAAAACAAAAAAGAGATTTCTGTACACATCAACATAACCAAAAGCAAACAGAAAAGTTCTATAATGATAAAAAGCACAAAAACAACAATAACTGATTCTCCTATATGAACATGAGTCTTAAAATTAGAAATACAGTCATAATTGAAAACTTCAAATGATTTTTTGCTGTTTATGATTTTCTTAAATTTTTGGGTGTGAGCCTATTCTTTCATGACTGATCCTCCTTTACAAGCCAGTCATATGATTTCTAATAGAAAATAAAAGCCAGACAATTAGAAGAAGAAAATAACAAAGCATTTGAACATAATTCATGAGGTAAAATGTAAGGCACAACAGAAATTTAAAAAAAATATTTGAGTAGAATTAAAAACAAAAAGATGTTGGTGGAAATTTTTTATTGTAGAAATGTGGGAGACTAAGGCAGGAGAATTTCAAACTCAAAGCATGCCTATACTCAGAAGAAATTCAAGGTCAGTTTATGAAACTTAGTGAGACCCTTTTCACAAACAAATAAAAGGTTTGAGCTGTATCTCAGTGGTAGAGTGCCCCCTAACATGTGTGAGCTATAGAGCTTAATCCACAGCATGTACAAGGTCTAGAGTTTAATCTAGCCTAGAAAATCAATATATCTATAAACATAAATAATGTATATTGCATATTTCAGGCTCAAAATCAGTAGTTAGAGCAAAATGAAATTTGCTACTAAAAACACAGAAAAGGTACAATCTTTAAATTCTTAATTTTGATTTATATTTGTACTTAAGAAATTAGAACAACAATTTTACCCAAAACAAGTAGCGAAGGGAGTGGGGGTAAAAAAAGATAATGAAATTGAATTATTAACCATTTATGCAAAAGTGATTAACTAAAAATTTAGGACATAGCATACTCCTTTGAAAACAAAAGAAACAACACACAGGATTTTAACAAATGCATTTGTTTATAAAATTTTTGATCCGTGATAGAAAATAGATCTGAAGGAAATATTTTCAAGGTTTTAGTTCTCTTCTATCTTTACATAAGCAGTTGGGCTGAGTCTTCACACCAGCCCTTAATAACTTTAAGCTCCAACAGCCTCAACTCATCTCTTAAAAATCAGCTAAAGTACAACTAGCTGTTGTCCCAGAAAAACACATGTAACATGTATGTAAGTCAACCTAGCAAACAAACAGAACCTGGGGGTACAAGTGGCAGGGGAGACTAGCACCTGATGAGGAATATTTCAAACCACACCTATAATGGTTTGTCTAGTTTATAAGCTTAAAACACCTAGAAAGAGGGAAACACAGTTGAATAACTGCCTCTATCAGATCGGCCAATGGACATACCTATGGTGAATTTTCTTTATTGTTGATTGTCGTAGAAGGACCCAGCTCACTGTGAGCTGTATGTCTCCAGGAAGTGGACCTGAGCTATTGAAAGCACGCCAATAAGCAGCATTCCTCCACTGTTTTTGCTTCAAGCTCCTGCCTTGAGTGCCTTTTATGATAAACTGTAAAGTGTAAGATGAAGTAAACTCTTTACTCCCTTTTAGTCAGTGTTTTTATCACAGTGACAAAGATGCTTACTGGAGCAACAACCACACCAAAAGATGTAAAGAATGCCACTATATATTAACAAGAGGAACAATTCATCAAAAACAGGGAACAATTGTAAATATGTATATGCAAATGTTGGGGCCCCTAAATTCATAAAACAAACCCAAGGGTCTAAAGAGATGGTTCCCTCAAAAAAGTGTTTGCAATACAAGCATAAGGACCTGAGCTTGGACCCCAGAACTCATATAAAACAGCCAATCATCAGGGCTTGCTCTTTCAATTTCAGCACTGGGGAAACTGAGATAGGCAGATTCCTGGGACTTGCTGGACAATCAGGCCAGCCTAAGCACTGAACTTGAGGCCAATGAGAAACCCTGTCTCAAAAAAGAAAACAGGGTGGCTGGCTCTTGAGACATTATATACAAGGTTGTCTTCTGGCAGCCACATGCATATGCATACAAGTCCAAGTGCACCAAGTACACACACACAAAAAAAAATAAGTTCAAAATAAACACAAAAAGATATATAAGGCCCATTAGTTTCCAATAACAATGGGTGACTTTAAGCCCTCTCTCATTTTAACGTAAGTCATCCAAAGTAAAACCCAGCAAAGAGAATTCAGAGTTAAATTACTCCACAGATCAATTGTATTTAACAAATACATACAGAATGTTCTATCTAGTGGATACAAAATAAACATTCTTCTCAACAATCCAGGAACCATCTTTAAAATTGATCACACTATAGACTGTCAGCCAAGTTTTAACAAATAAAAGAAGAATGACTATAAGAAAAAGAATTAATGAAAATGACTATTTGCAAATGCAAAGCGATGAATGAGACACAATCTCAGAAACCACATTAGCTTACAAAATGTGTTATCTTCAATGTCACTACATGTTTTTCAGAAGCAAAGGGGTTTTATCAAGAAATCAAAATATTATGAACGTAATGATTGCTAATGAATGATGGACAAGGAAATATTGGTGAATATATGGGATGATATTTTAAATATATATTATTTCAATTTAGTGTGGAAAAATTATAACTGTAAAAGCCTTGATACTACATTATTCAGTAATTTAAATGGAGATCACTACCTGTACATCTGCACATTAGACTTTATAAAACTTTCAAGAATGTTAATAAAAAATGCAGTATATATTTCATTAAAGATATTATAAATTAAACAATAGGTGAAAACTAACTCAAATTGGAATATACTCAGTCTGTCAGTGAATGGTCACAGTGTAGTATCACACACAGTGCATCCTAATTTCAAATGGCTAATTTCAAATGTAGGCAGTTTGACCTTGTACTGATTAGACTTTGGCTTGCTACCCTGAGGAAGCTATTTCCTTGAAATGGCATTTGTCACCTCCCCACCCAGTAAACATTATTTTTTTAAATATTTTTTTAAAAAATAAAACAAACTATCTATTTTCATTATACATGCCAATGACAGTTCCCACTCCCTCCCCTCTTCCCATACCCTCCACATATATTCCTGCCCCTTCCCCCGTCCACTCCACAGAGACTGTAAGACACATTGATTTGGGGAAGGTCCAAGGCCCTCCCTACTATATCTAGACCTAGCATGTTATCCATCCAAAGAGAATAGATTCCCAAACAGCCAGTAGAAGCAGTAGGGATAAAACTTGGTGCCAATTCCAGTGGCTCAGCAGTCTGTCCCAGCCATATAACTGTCTCTTACATTCAGAGGGAAAAGTTTGAACCTAGACTGTTTCCTTCCATGTGTGGCTAGAGTTGGTACCATCTCCCATTAGCTCAGGCCAATTGTTTCAGTGGGTGTCCCTATCATGGTCTTGAACCCTTGGCTCATATTCTCACTCATTCCACTCTTCAAAAGGACTTTGAGAGCTCAGGCCAGTGCTGTGTTGTGGGTCTCGGCCTCTCTTTTCAACAGTTGCTGGATGAAGGTTCTATGGTGACATTTAATATATTCATCAATCTGACAACAGGGCAAGGCTAGTTTGGGCAAAGTGTTTTCTATTGTTTAGGGTCTTAGTTGGGATCATCTTTATGGATTCCTGGGAATTTCTTTAATGCCAGGTTTCTCTCTAACCCCATAATGGCTTTCTCAATCAAAATATCTCTTTCCTTGCTCTCATCTCTGTCCTTCCTCCCCATTGACTAACCAGTTCCCTCAGGTCCTCCCCCCTCCCCTTCTTCTCCCTCTCCCCCTTTCTCTATCCATTTCCCCCTCCCCCATGCTCCAAATCTGTCAGGAGATCTTGTCTATTTCTCCTTTCCAGTTGGATCTATGTATGTTTTTCTTAGGGTTCACCTTGTTACTTAACTTCTCTATGATCATGAACTATAGGCTCAATATATTTTGCTTTATAGCTAGTATCCACTTATGACTAAACATATACATTGCTCATCTTTCTGGGTCTGTGATACCTCACTCAGGATGTTTTGATTTTTCTAGTTCCTTTCATTTGCATGTAAATTAGACGTCATTATTTTACCACTGAGTACTCCATTTTGTAAATGTACCACATTTTCTTTATCCATTATTTGGTTGAGGGGAATTTAGATTGTTTCCAGGTTGTGGCTATTATAAACAATGCTGCTGTGAACAAAGCTGAACAACTGTCTTTGTAATATGATTGAGCATCCTTTGAGTGTATGCCCAAGAGTGGTATTGCTGGGTCCTGAGGTAGATTGATTCCCAATTTTCTGAGAAACATCCATAATGATTTCCAGAGGGTTTGTACAAGGTTGCATTCTCACCAGCAATGGAGGAATATTCCCCTTACTCTATATCATCTCCAGGATAAGATGTCATTGGTGTTTTTGTTCTTAGTCATTCTGACTGAAGTAAGATGTTATCTCAGAGCTGTTTTTATTTGCATTTCCTGATGGACAAGGATGTAGAACATTTCATTAAGTGTCTTTTGGTCATTTGAGATTTTTCTGTTGAGAATTCTCTGTTTAGTTCAGTCCCCCATTTTTTAATTGGAATATTTAGTATTTTGATGTCTAATTTCTTGAGTTCTTTATATACTTTGGAGATTAGTCTTCAGTCTGATGTGGGCTTGGTGAAGATTCTTTCCCACTCAGTGGGCTGCTTTATTGTCTTATTGATTGTATTCTTTGCTTTACAGAAGCTTCCTAATTTCAGGAGGTTCCATTTATTTATTGCTATTCTCAGTGTCTGTGCTACAGGAGTTATAATTTTGAAGTGGTCTCCTGTTACCAGGTATTGGAGGCTACTACCCACTTTCTCTTCTATCAGGTTCAGTGTGGTCACATTTATATTGAGGTCTTTAATCCATTTGGACTTGTGTTTTGTGCATGGGGAGAGATATGGATCTATTTTCATTCTTCTCCATGTTGACATACAGTCATACCAGCACCATTTATTGAAGATGCTTTCTTTTTTTCCATTGTATAATTTTAGCTTCTTTGTCAAAATTCCATAGGTGTCCATAGGTATTTGAATTCATATCCGGATCTTCAATTCCATTCCATTGGTCAATCAGTATGTTTTTACTCCAATACCAAGATGTTTTCATTACTGTAGCTCTATAATAGAGCTTGATGTCAGGGATGGTGATGTCTCTGGAAATGCCTTTATTGTACAGGATTATTTTGGCTATCCTGGGTTTTTTGCTTTCCATATGAAGTTGATTATTGTTCTTTCAAGGTCTGTGAAGAATTGTGTTGGGATTTTGATGGTGATTGCTTTGAATTTATAGATTGCTTTTGGTAGGATTATCATTATTATTATGTTGAGAGTATGGGATATCTTTCCATTTTCTGATATCTTCTGCAATCTCTTTCTTCAAAGATTTAAAGTTCTTGCTGAACAGGTCTTTTAGTTCTTTGGTTAGTCTTACTCCAAGATATTTTATGTTGTTTGTGGCTTTTGTGAAGTGTGATGTTTTTCTGATTTCTTTCTTAGTTTCTTTATCATTTGTATATAGGAGGGCTACTGATTTTTTGAGATGATTCTGTATCTTGCCACATTACCAAAGGTATTCATCAGCTGTAGGAGTTCCCTAGTAGTGTTTTTGAGGTCACTTATGTATTCTACCACATCATTTGCAAATATTGAAAGTTTGACTCCTTCCTTTCCAATTTGAATCCCCTTGATCTCCTTTTGTTGCCTTATTGCTCTATCCAGAACTTCAAGAACTATGTTGAGTAGATATGGAGAGAGTGGGAAGAGTTGTCTTGTTCCTGATTTTAGTGAAATCACCTTGAGTTTCTCCTCATTTAATTTGATGTTGCCTGTCTGCTTTATGTATATTGCTTCTATTATATTTAGAAATTTTCCTTGTATCCCTGATCTCTCCAGGACATTTGTCATGAAGTGGTGTTGAATATTGTCAAATGTTTTTTCAGCATCTAAATAAATGATCATATGTGTTTTGTTCCTTTCAGTGTATTTATGTAGTGGATTACATTGATAGATTTTCATATGTTGAACTATCCCAGCATCTCTGGGATGAGGCTGACTTTATCGTAGTGGATGATTTTTTGATATGCTCTTGGATTCAGTTTGACAGTATTATATTGAGTATTTTTGCATCTATAATTATGAGTGACATTTGTCTATAATTCTCTTTCCTGGTTCAGTCTTTGTGTGGTTTCAGTATCAGGGTAACTGTAGCCTAATAAAAAAAAGTTTGGCAATGTTTTTTCCATTTCTATTGTGTGGAACACTTTGAGGAGTATAGCTATTGCTCTTCTTTGAAAGTCTTGTAGAACTCTGCATTGAAAACACCTGGCCCTGGGCCTTTTTGGTTGGTAGACTTTTGATGACTATTTCTATTTTCCTGCAGGTTATAGGTCTATTTAAATTGCTCACCTGGTCTTGATCTAATTTTGCTGTGTGGTAGCTATCCAGAAAATTATCAATTTCTTTTACATTTTCCAATTTTGGGGAGTACAGGTTTTTGTAGTATGACCTAATACTTCTCTGGATTTCCTTGGTGTCTGTTGTTATTTCGTCTTTTTATTTCTGATTATCTTAATTTGGAGGTTCTCTCTGTGTGTCTCTTGATTAGTTTGTGATGTGGGACTCCCTTCTGTATTCTGTGAATACCATTGATTAATGAAGAATCACTTTGGTTCTATATCATCAAAGAACAGGGCAAGGCAGGAATTCCAAGCAGTTAGAGGAGGAAAGAAGGCAGAGTCAGAGAGAAGCCATGTAGCTGCCGAAGGAGAAAGATGTGAGCCACCAGCCAGAACCTTACTGGTTGGCCTCGGGCCTTGTGATAAAATATAAAATAATAGGAATGGGTTAATTTCAGATATAAGAGCTAGGCAACAAGAAGCATGAGCTAATAGGCCAAGCAGTGTTGTAATTATACAGTTTCCATGTGATCATTTCAGGTCTGGGCAGCTGGGAATGATCAAGCACTCTTTGTCAACTAATTGGCATCTTGGCATACCATTTGGATAAAGGTTTGTCT
Source organism: Ondatra zibethicus (assembly GCA_004026605.1). Lineage (NCBI taxonomy): Eukaryota > Metazoa > Chordata > Mammalia > Rodentia > Cricetidae > Ondatra > Ondatra zibethicus. The sequence goes on from PVIU01011205.1 coordinate 18,153, forward strand.
ATCTTGTTGATTTTTCTCAATGAGCCAGCTTCTTGTTTCACTGATTCTTTGTATTGCTTTTTTGTTGCTATTTTAGTGATTTCAGCCCTAAATTTGATTATTTCCTTTCATCTCCTCTTCCTGAGAGAGTCTGTTTCTTTTTGTTCTAGAACTTTCAGGTGTCCTGTTAAATCACTAGTGTGAGCTTTCTCCACTTTCCTTATGTAGGCACTTAGTGCTATGAACTTTCTTATTATCATTGATTTCATAATGTCCCATAGGTTTGGGTATGTTGTAACTTCATTTTTGTGGAATTTGAGGAAGTCTTTAAGTTCTTTCTTTATTTCTTCCTTGACTCAGTGGTGGTCCCATTAAACATTGTTCAATTTCCATTAGTTTGTAGGATTTCTGTGATTAGTGTTGCTGTTACATTCTAACTTTAAACCATGGTGATCTTATAAGACACAGGGCTCACTCCAATGTTTTTGTATCTGTTGAGGTTTGCTTTCTTACCAAGTATGTGACCAATTTTAGAGGTTCCATAAGGTGCTGAGAAGAAGGTATATTCTTTTATGTTTAGCTGGAATGTTCTATAGATGACTGTTAAGTCCATTTGAGTCATAACATTTGTTAGTTCTCTACTTTCTATGTTGTTTCTGTCTGGTTGAGCTATCCATTGGGGAGAGTGGAGTGTTGAAGTCTTCTATTATTTGTGGGGTTTGATGTCCAAATTAAGCTTTAGTAATGTTTCTTTCATATGTGGGTGCTCTTATATCTGGAACATAGATGTTTAAGATTGAGACTTCATTTTGATGGATTGTTCTTGTTATGAGTATAAAGTGTCCTTCTCCATCTCTTCTTGCTGGGGGAGGCTGTTCATTCATTCACAGCTGCCTTGGCCCAAATATTTACACCAAAACTGTATTAATTGCAACACTGCTTGGCCAAAGGCTTAAGCATATTTCTAGCTATCTCTTACATCTTAAATTAACCCTTGCCTATTACTTTATATTTTACCACAAGGCTCATGGCCTACCAGCATGGTTCTGGCTGGCAGCTGACATCTTTGTCCTCTGGTGGCTATATGACATCTCATTGACTCTGCCTACTTTCTCCCAGTATTCAGTTTGCACCTAACTCTATTCTGCTAAGCCACTGACTGAAATAGCTTTATTAATTAACCAATAAATCAACACATTTATGAAGGGACTTCCCACCTCATCTTCTGATTGATTTTAGTTTGAAGTATATTTTGGTAGATATTAAGATAGCTCCACCCACTGGTTTCTTAGGTACATTTGATTGGGAAATCTTTTCCTAATCCTTTACTCTGAGGTAATGTCTGTCTTTTGACATGACAATGTAGTATGTTTCTTGCATATAGAAGAAGGATTGATCCTGCTTTTGCATCCATTCTATTAGCCTGTGTCTATTTATAGGTGAATTGAATCCATTGATATTAAGAGATATTAATGACCAGTGATTGTTAATTTCTGTTATTTTTCTGTGGTAGTATTTGTGTGTTTCCCTTCTTTGGGGTTTGATGGTGTTAGGTTTTCTTTTCCTCTGTTTTTGTGGGTGCACTTAGCTTCCTTGGGTTGAAGTTTTCCTTCTAGTACTTTCTGTAGGGCTGGAATTGTGGATAGGAATAGTTAAAACTGGTTTTGTCGTGGAATATCTTGTTTTCTCCATTGGCAGTGATAGAAAGTATTGATGGGTATAGTAGTCTGGGATTGCATCCATTGTTTCTTAGTGTCTGCAGTGTATCTGTCTAGAACCTTCTAGCTTTCATACTTTCCATTGAGAAGTCAGTTGTAATTTTGATAGGTCTGCCTATAAATGTTGATTGACATTTTTCCTTTGCAGCTCTTAATATTCTTTCTTTATACTGTATGTTTTGCATTTTGATTATTATATGTCAAGGGGATATTTTTTTCTGGTCCAGTCTATTTGGTGTTCTGTAAACTTCTTGTACCTTCATAGGGATATATTACTTTAGGTTAGGAAAGTTTTCTTCTATGAGTTTGTTGGATACATTTTCTGTGCCTTTGAGCTGGAGTTCTCCTTCTTCTATCCCTATTATTCTTAGGTTTGGTCCTTTCCAGGTTTCCCAGATTTCCTTGATGTTTTGTGTTAAGCATTTGTTGAGGTTAATATTTTTTTTGACCAATGAATCAATTTCCTATACAATAACTTTAACCCCTGAGATTCTATCTTCCATCTCTTATATTCTGTTAGTTATACTTGCCTCTGTGGTTCCCATTTTTTACTCAGATTTTCCATATTAAGATTTACCACTGTTTGTGTTTTCTTTGTTGCCTCTGTTTCATTCTTCAAGTCTTGAACTGTTTGCTTCAACTCTTTGATTTTTTTCTTTGTTTTCTTGGGTTTCTTTGTGAGATTTATTGATTTCTTTCAATTTTGTTTGACTTTTCCTCCTTTACTTTAAGGAAAAAAATTCATTTTCTCTTTAGAATTCTCCATTATCTTTATAAAGTTACATTTAAAATCATTTTCCTCTGCTTCTTCTGGGTGAAGATGATCAAGTCTTCCTGTTGTATGACCACTGGGTTCTGTGTTATCTTATTGCTTTTTAGGTTGTTTGATGAATTCTTGCATTGGCACCTACTCATCTCTTCCTCCATTTGGTGCTATCAGTGTCTTTTCCTCTTGGTCCAATCTTTGAAGTGGCTGTTGGTGTCTTTAGGAACTGTTGTTGGTCTGTGCTATATTGTCACTGTCTGTGATTTAGGGAGCCACTGAGGTCTCTCTTGGCCCTTTCTCTTTGCCTGCTCTCTTGGTCTGCTCCCTTGGTTCTCACTCTTGGTCTACTTTGTGAAGTCACAGCTTGTGCTTCAGAGTTCCTCTCTTGGTCCCCCCCCTGGTCCTTTTGTGTAGCAGCAGGCTGTCTTTCAGAGTTCCAGTGTAGTAGCAGGCTGTGTTTCAGAGTTCTACTGATAGGAGGGTTTGGGAGCAGAGTGGGACTTGTAGCTTTCAGGGTTCTTTGGATAGAATGGGGTTGATGGAACAGCCTACCTGCAAGAAATTCGCCTCCAGTACACATATTATTAAGTGAATTGTGATGGTAAGTGAATGTAAAGGGGCTGCAGTTAGAAAGCAAGGGCTAAACTATGAACTCCCTCTTAAATAACTCATAAAATTTTGTCTGCTAGTGACATTTTCTTGCTATTCTACTTAAATGAAATTTAAATAGCTATATTTTTTATTCATGTCCCTTATGTACACAGTGCAAGGTAATTTGATGCCATTCTACATACATAATATGAATAATTTATGAAAAGTCTCTGAGGACTAATCTCATGATATTCAAGGTTAAGAAATTATTTTCCTTCCCTAAGGTTATTATTCTGATCATCAAAAGTAGTCTTTGATCTTAGTTATATTTATAAAAATAGGAATATGTATATTCAAAACTTATCAGATGATATATTGGTAAATGCTGTACCACTTGAATGAAAGTTACATTACAGTTATTTTCTTTTACATTTGAGTGATTTTTAGTATGTTCTCAAGGACCTAGCTTCAGTTAATAATATCCCAAAGGTGCATAAAGTTATTTATATATTCTTAAATTTAGTTTAATATTATTACACATAAAGTGTCATGTTTATCAAGAGATAAGATATATCAGTTAACCATAAATTATGGATCTAGAAAATATATAAATATTTATTTAAGCAAAAAAATCAATAAATTTTATCAAATGTTAATGTAGCAAAAGAAGTGAAAACAAATAATTTGTAGAAAAAAATTGTATGTTGTTTTTGGGTTACAGTTATGCGTCTGTTTATACTTTTTACTCTATGCAGGTATAAATAATGAAAAATAATTAATAACCCATGAGTGAGTAGTTCTTGGCAAAGTAGCTGTCATTGATTTTACTAAAATTTAGGTGTTTAAGAAAACACACTAATAGACACTGAAAGTTTAAGGGCCAAATAAAAGTTTCATCAAGCAAATATTGTCTAAACTCAGTATGGAGCATATGGAAATTGCTGATCTTTTATAATAATCCATGCTGCTAAGTTATATTTATAGTTTAAATTTATCTAAAGGCTAAAAATGAAATTGCCTATTATAGAATTTGAATTAATATTATACCATGTAAATACCTCTTACTCTAGGGTCATGGGTCAATATATTATTGTTAACAATTTGAAAATAATGAAACACTTTATTGACTTAAAGGTGAAAATTCACATCTAATTGATTGTCAACAAAGTAAACATGAGAAATTTAGAGCAAAAGAAGCAACCATGTCAGCAATTTCTTCAGAGACACCAGGGAGATAATTCTCATGGTAGGCAAATAAAATTATTATTTAAAGATTGAATTAATCATGTGTAAATGGATTTTAATGTTCAAAATAAAAAGAACCCATATTTTCTAGATGCTAAAAGTATTTGGTATTCATTAAAGAACTGTCTTCTCTTTTTTCTTATAGCACCTGACAAATCTATTCTTACCATTGATTAGAATCAAACAGGGAGGGAAGAAATATACCAATTACTCAATAAAACCAAATAGATTTTAAAAACTTAATAGAAAGTTATCTTTAAAAATAAAGTTGAAATAAATTTAAGAGTGTTAGCATACTGTTCTCATGCTTCTTAAGAGCTTCAGTTTTGGTTCTGTACCATAAGGAGAACAAGTAGAAAAAACTAATGAGATATACTACTAATACAACAAAAAGAGACATACCAAGAAGTTTCACAAGACACAGCTATTTTCATCCATAAACTACTGAACATACATACTATGTAGCTTTTTCTTGTCTGTCATGAAGAAAATGATAATGTCCACCTTTTAGTCTATCTAAAATAAATTTATTTACACAGTCTGATTTGTAAACCAAAACACTATAACAGATATAAAAATATGTCAAAAAGAATCAAAAACATGTAAATGGGTATTAGTTAATATTTTTTCTACTTCCAACCACTCCTGCTCAGAAAAACTACTTTTTATAATGAACCTGATAAAAATAAACACCAAGAGTTTGTGTATATTTGTAAAAGTGAAAGAATAGAATAGAAGGCCCAGGCAAAATACACACACAAAAAAACATGCACACACCCACTATTTATGCATCTATTATACACACCACTGGATAAACGATATAATATATGTGTTTTTTTTATTTTCAGCATCAGACTTCAAGTTTCAGAAATTAAACTGTCAATTGTCAATACTTTATACCCCATGTCACAGTTTATCACCTTGGAAGTTCTTGAAACAGTCAGTTAAATTGAAGATATCTATATAAGGAAGTCAAACTTGCAATGTCAGAAAGTCAGTATGGAAGGAAACTACTGAAGTTGCTCATCTACCGAAATACTTTAGACAGTATAGGGTGAGCTCTCAATAAGACACCTTTATCAATCATTTCCTCTACCATAAGGTTCAGAGAAAATCCCAGATCAAAAGGAAAAAGAATACTAGAAGCGAAGTATAAGAGGGACACTCTGAAATAGCTGACCTCTGAACAGGACACAGTCATAAAACTCACTTACTTACTGTGGCATAAGACCATGACAAATTTAGCTGACAAAACTTCCATCACAGATAGAGGAGTTGTTTATGAGGGCCCATCTCTAATTGCAGAGTTATTGGTAACTGATAGCTGCTAAAGGAGAGAGACTCAATGACTAATGGTCATTAGTACATTGTTCATGCTCCACCTTGTGCCCATGGCCCTCACTAAATGAATTCAGTGAATTATTTAAAAAATAAAAGTAAAAGTAAAATAATAAATAATAATAAAAGTAAAAGAAGACTCAAAGATGGGAGAGGGATGTAGGATGAATACTTTGAGTGGTTAAGAGGGATATGGGAATGGATACAATCATATTTCATAATATATATGTATGTACATATATATATAGCAGCTTCAAGATGAATAAATGAAAATGAAATAAAAATGCAGTATGTTTAACAATGAAGAGATCTTGTTCCCTCTTTATAATTTTATAACAGTATCCCATAGTTTATCTTCCACCAGAGAAACAGCTTGTTCAGTCCAAAATTCCCTTTCGCCTCTTACTCAGTCTTTCAAATATAGAAAGCCATATGTCTATAAATATATCAGACATGGAGGGAAATATAAGTTGAGTAGAGATCTTCAGAGAATTAACAATCTCAAACATGGCATGACAATATTCTCTTTCAAGTTGTCTGTACTGTAAAAACTTTCTTTGTCATATCTTACCAAAACTTTCAGTATTGGTGTCTCTAACAAGCCAAGAACAAAAACCTAGCAAACACATAAAGTGATTGATTTAATAACAATCTCTTTGAGTTTGCCTCAACAGAAATATTAGAATTCCTTGAATAAGTATTTTCTCATTCTTATTATCTCATGGTTTCCCTTGGTTTTAAGGGAGCTTCCAGATAATTCTTTCTTACTCTCAAGCAACAGATTTTTATTTTACTTCTTAGAAAATTATTCTCCCTTAACTATAAAAAAGCAACAGTTAACCTTTCTGAGATACCTCCAAAGTAAGTTTTTACTTCCCTCTATAGTATTAGTCTTTGTTGATTAAAAATAAAAGCTGATATATATATATATATATATATATGACACATATAATGCATAGTTTTATAATTAAAGCATATTAAGTCATTTAAACTAATTACGCAAAAGACAATGATAATCACAAACCAGACTTTCCATTATAACAAAGATTTCTTTCATATATAAAATCTACTACTGTTCTCAAAGCTATATTTTCTGCAAGTCAGTTTTATTATCCCTTTTATGCAGTTGTAGTAATAAAATTCTCTACTTTGTGCTCCAAATGAGATTCTGCAGGAAAAGTAGAAGTCAAGGGCCGATTTCACACTGAAAATATCGTAAGAAGCAACCTTTTATTGCTGGTCAGGTAATTCTTGACATTGAAGATGTATCCTCAAGGAAAGTAACTCCCCATAATCATTAAAAAAAATGGATTTTCTCTATCTGCAACTAAACACCTACAGGAATGACTACCAGCAAGCATGCAGGGAGAAAATATAATCATTCTTGGTAATTTCTAAGTGAGATTTCCTTCTTAATTATGTTCCTGCCTATCAATTTACTCAATGACAATGATAAGAGGAAAAAAACGTGTAAAGGATGTTTCCTTAAAAATGAATTATGATTCCACTGATCCATTGATTTCTCTGCATGGGAGGGGCATAAGAGAGCTAGAAATTTTTATACTCATGTCTATTTTTCTCCTTTTAAAATTGCCTTGGAAGGTAATTAAAGCTAATATCACTACTACCATATATTTAGGTTTAATTTTCCTATCACCATCTTTACAAGCAAATACATGCATATTTTATGATGTTAAAAGCAGGCTTTTAAAGTGCTGTAGAAAGACAAATATTTTATACTTCAAAGTATATATTTTGAATAAATAATTTCTTGTAATTGATTCTTCTGTAATACAAATGTTGAGTCTACTAACTGAAATAGAGTAAACACAAGTAAAATAAATGATGCAGAGTAGTTACCTAAGAGAAGTATGAACCAAATATACTAAATTTGACTTGACTTTATCCATTGTAATGTTTTAATCCAAATTATTAGAAAACATGTTTAATATAACATGCCTCTTACAATGAATGAATGACAGAATTTGAATTTGATATTTTTTTTATTCCTGAGCTGGGAGGAAAATGTTCTTTACCTTTGCCATTTTATCTTTCTTATCATCATTTACTTTTCATATCTACATTATACTTCTATTTGTATTTATCATTCAGATTACCTTTTTACAAATATAGAAAACTGAGTATATCAACATGAAAGGGTTTTATGTTCTTTCTATTGAATAATAATAAAGTTATTAAGAAAGAAGCCAGCTAATTTTTTTTTAATCTGGTGCCAGAACAAACTGTGAAACAACTTGTAGCTCATGCCTTTTAAGATGCATTTATTTCTACATGATAGTGTTACTATTTAAAATTATCCCTTGTTCAACTATGACAACACCAGACATATTATTAGGTAACACATAATTTATGTTAATTCTAAAAACCCTTTTGATATTATAAATAACATCTCATAAATTAGTGCTACATGATTAAAATTAGTATAGCCACAATCAAAGAAAGTCATGCTAGCAAAGTAAATTACACCAAAACTTTACTTTAAAACACTTCAAAGTAACAATGTCCCAATCCCCTATTCTCAGGAAGTATATAATACATCACATATTAATGCAATGTTGGCAATTTTAAGCTTAAATTGAATCACTCTAAAAAGAATCAGCTAATTTTCTTTAAAAATACTTTAATGCCAACCATTATTTCACATACATAATGTCAATATACATTATATAAAAATACATTTTAAGTAATACTCATAAATCAGGCATGTCTAAAATTGAAATGGAATCTTGTTACTATGACACTAGAGTTTTGAGTATTTCCCCTTTCTTATACAAGAATTTGACAATGTAAATTAATCTCTGATGTATCTAGAAGCTTATGTAATTAATAAAAGCTAAAATTTATTTTTTCAACAATAATCTATTATAAAATGTAAGGCTTCACCTTTTCAAAACAGTGTTTTTAAAGATATCACACACAGTCCAATATATTGGGCATGCTAGATTTTCTTTTACTCAAAAACATAAGAAATATTGAGACAGTAATGATATAATATGTAAAAAACATAAATAGTGACAGAAAAATGCAAATTTGGGGAAACTCTGTGACATCTTAAATGACTGTATTTTTTAAGTCAAAAGGCAGAATTTAGGAACATATTTTAAAACACAGATCAAAATAGGATCTCAAAATGTGATGTACAGAAACAGTTCTAGAAAAAACTTAAGTTACAAAAGCTCTAAAGATATATATGCCGAAAAGCAGGGAAGGAACCCAGTTTAACATGGCTATAGCCATCTTGGTTATAACTGCTATCTTTGTCCACTAGGAGAATACAGTAAATATTCCAAACCCAAGAGATTAGAAAATTCATTAAAACTTTGAGTCCTCTCATGTCAGGCTTAGGACTATTTCTTAACCGATGCTAGACAGTTGAAAAATTAAATCCCATGAGCATTGCTGTGATAATTTTTATTGATTGTCATCTTGATAGGCTCTAGACTCACCTTAGAGACAACTCTCACTACTCTTATACTTGTAATTACCTATATCTTGCTAAATGAGGAGGGTAAGCTCCTCCTAAGTAGAGAAGGCACCATTCTCTCAACTGTAATCCTGGACTGTATAGAAAGCAGAAAGTTAACCTAACATACACATTGAATGATCTCTGCTTCCTGACTGCAGATTTAACGTGACATACACTTTAGCCATCTTGCCAGTAAGCCTTCTCTACCAACATGGTCTCACCCTCAAATGGTAAGCAAAAATAACCCCTTCCTTCCATAAATTACTTTATCAAGTATTTTGTCACAGTAAGGAGGAAAGTAGCTAATACAATTGCCACATCTTCCTAGCTTAGTTTTAAATCACTTTCTTCTGTCACTGGATGCAGGGTTATTATTTCTTTCTCTTATCTAGGACAAAGTATGTTTTCAACCATGTATTAAATTACACTTTTTGTGATTAAAAATCTTCTAATCTTGGGTCATCAAATCTTTTTCCTTTTGTAACCAATTCATGTCTATTGAGGATTTTTAAAATGGATAATGAGCTATAATCTATTTGAATTCACGTTGCATGTTTTCCTTAATTCTATTTTAGGAAAGAACAAGCTTCTATTTCCATGCAGATGATGAATCCTAAGAAATAAACAGAAGTACATTTGTACTAAATTCTAAGTCTGGAATGTACAGTGAGATTAAATATTTTAAACAAATTTTCCTGAATTTGCAAATTATAATTGAAATTATTAAAAGACAGTGATCAACTAATTGTGCCATACTGTTCACAATTAATACATTTACAAAATAAGCCCTACATTTAAGGCTCAGATAACATTACAAAAAGTGAAAGATTCTAATAACTAGAGGCCTAGAACAGCCGCTGTGTGATAATCTCTTCTAAAATGATGAATTAAAAGAGTAGACAGGGAGGGAGAAGTCTGTAGGCATGGAGGTATATATGATGAAACTACATTGCATGAAACTCTCCAAATTATACAAAAGAAATTGTCATTCTACATAGCTGCACGATTCAAAGGAAGACAATTTTTCTATTTTGTTTATTTGATTCCAAATGAAAATTTCAATTTTATGACTATATTATCTTAGAAAACCTTGCTTTACAACTGAAGTATAAAATACATGATCATGTTCTGCCTCCAAAATATCTCTACATATAATTAAATATTCAAAGCATGCATTATATTATTTTATCACCTACTGTTAATACTAATAGATAATGTTAGGAATTCTTCATGTTGAAGAAATATATTGTTATATAGGCAATTTAAAAATGTCTATCTTTGTTCAATTAACTCTTATTTTTGAAAGGAAAACATGGTTTAGTTATAGTTTTCTTTCAGTAATGATTCAAGTTAGAAAATGCATAATTATCACAGGACATTTTAAAATTTAATACATTTTGTATGTCATATCAAAAGAAGTCTCATTTTTAATATCAAATATAATGCTAAGCCCTTCAGAATTGAATTCTACCAGTATCATCATTGTACAAAATTAATGATAGTCATCATCATCAATGAATCAAATCAAATTAGTTACTTCTATTTATGATTTTTAAAAGAGATTGCTCAAAGTAGAAAGATTAAATCTTGCAAAGGTAATTGGATAATATGAGTCACTTTGATTTTTTGTTCAATTTTATCTAGATGACAAAGCTTTGCTTATCATGTGGTCTTTTATTTTCCTCATTGCAATCTCATTTCACTTGCCCTTGCTAAGACATGTTTTCAGTGACCTCCTGCTTGTTAAATATTCAGTAGAAAGTTTATGGTCTTTCACATAACCTTGATTAAAAGCCTTTTGGAAAACTAAATGCTGAAACAAGAACTTTATTTGAAAAGTAACTCAAGTGTTACCTGCTGATTTCTGTTTCACTAACAGTACTTGTAATCATCAGTCTCTGACAAAATATGAGAGCACAGGTGAAATATGTTAAAGCACTTTGACTTGTTAGTAGCTGAGTAAATAAAACATTTACAACTTGTTTTAACATCTGGAAAAATATTATTGAGCTCATGGGAATAAGGCTTGAAGTAACATCCAAATTGTCATGCTACTATGTAAAATGCCAACACGCATTTTTCTTTACCCTCAGAAAAAAAAGATACTCAACACACTCAAACAACAACTCATGGAATGACATTCATGTATTGAATAAAAATTAACTAGGATTTTTTTTCAGATTTAGAATATCTATGCAGAAATTCCCACTGACTGGAAGTGCAATTATCTCAAGACAGACTATAATCTACCTAATGCTTCATTGAATATTAGGCATTAATATTAATACCTAATGAATATTAATTAATACTAATTAATTAATTCATACATGAAATTAATTAATGCCTAATTAATATTAATTAATGAATATTATTCTTAACTTGGATAAAAATGGGAGACAGGCATGGAAATGGCACTTCCTGCTTATAGTTCCACAAGTTGGGCGGAAGAAGCAGGAGGATCACCTCAGGTTTAAAGCAGTTTTCTCTACAAAATAAGCTCCAGGCCAATTAGGTCTACCTAGGAAAACCAGACAAAATCTAGAGTGGAGTCGTGTATATGGCCAGTGAGTTTTTAACTTTTATTGAGCATGTGTATGTGTCTGTGTTTGTTTTACCTTATCGTATTTTTATTTTGTTTTATTACATGCATAAAATAAAATATTGAAATTATGCCTTCTCATTAGATTGATGTCTATAATAATAAGATAATAAGATAAGCATCTAGGTTGAAATGTCTAAACTATAATATTGGAATAAACTTTAGTTCTTTAATCAAATTAAAATGATAAGTCTAGGACACAGCCTGAATTATTAAATTATGAATTTTTCCTAGATTGAATTTCTGTTTAACAATATATAACCAAAGTGTTTATTTCTTGTGTTTTCTATTAAAGAATATTGTCAGGTTTACAATACTAACTTAGAGTAACTTTTCCTTTTTTTGTTTATTTCCTTCTTTCCTTTTCATTCTTTTTCTTTATTTGCAAGGAGGTTGATAAGATTTTCTAGGGTCATTCACAAACAAGCAAAGGATTCTACCATTCAGATACATATCTAAATTAGACATTATTCTTAACTATGTTAAAAAATAAATAAAATAATACCAGCATTTACATACAGTGTGATTGAAGGCATTGGTAAAATAAGTCATTTTATTTAATCTCTTTTTAAGTTGTACTAACAATAGAAATATGCTTTTTTACTTGATATTGAGATTTTTGAAGTAATAATAATCCATCTCTTATAAAGAATTTTTGTTAAAAATTAATTATACAAATAAAAATAGCATTTCTTTCCAGGTTTAAAAAATAAAATTCATTTGCCATATGAATGCTGCCAACATTTCTGGAGAGTATTTCCATATTCCATACAACTTATGCATGACAAAGGATGTAATATGTTTTAGAGATTCAACATATTTAAGATATAAATTAACGAATAAGCCAGGTTGATAGTATGTACCTGTAATATCAGTACTTTGAAGGCTAGAGAAGAAGGATCCAAATATGGCCATACTGGGATACATAGTGAATTTGAAACCAGCTAAAGTAGCATAGAAACAATTTCTAAAAATTGAGGAAAAAAAGAAAAAAATTAATTTGGATAGCAAATCTATTAGCAAGGATAACAATATCTGTATTGTTTTTAATGTTAAGCATTTTGACTATCACAAGCTGTGTTCTAAACTACAAGAAATCTGAAAATAAACTTTAAGTTTAGCTAATATGTGTATATGTATGTGTATATATGTGTGTATGTATAGGTATCTCCTTTAGAATTCAACATGAAATTGATGAAATATGTGAAGAATACATCAGCTATGTAAAGATGTTTTAAATATAATATTTCATAAGATTTTGTCAGCTTCTTTTATGGATTGTTTGAGAAATCCACCCACTTATACACCATTACTGGAATAAAAAGAAGCTTGTGTTTGTATGGTATAAATAGAGTCTTAATTGCTTGCTATGAGAGACGACATTCACAAGAGCAAATTCAGTACCTTTTCTTACTTACACTACATCCCCTAACTAAAATAGAATCATTAAACATTATTACTAAGCTGAACTAAGCAGGTCTATTTATAGGGTATTAAAAACAAAGCAGTGTGTAATTAACTTCACCTTCAACCACCTATATCCTCCTACTCCACTATCAAAGAATTCCAATGAAGTAATCATTTCTATTTAACACCCAAAAGTGGGAGGTAAGGTTTGTCATTGACCATTGGAAAGCATAAGTACTAAGTAGTTTTCTAGGGATTTTGTTTTCCTTACTTCTATATTATTAGAAAATAATATCTCCCACAAATTATGAAAATCAGAATATTGATAGACACATATATATCTATTATATTTGTATATTGTTAAATACATGAAAATATGAACACATCTTTAAGAAAAATTGGAACAGCTGACAATACAATGGTAATAATTGATCTTTTACTTATCTAAGAAATAATTTTGAATTTCACCTGGTTGGAGAAAATTCTAAAAGCCTTAGAATTATGTAATCAAAATATCTGAAGAGAAATCTCAAAGCCTTAGGTGTGTTTTATAGCACCTTTGGCCAGTACTATAATGGCATGGTTCATGAAAGAAATCTATAGTAGATATTGTAAACATATGCTGTTTTTATTGTGGTTCTTGTTTAGGATATCATGCTGTACTTGAAATGTCATTCTTCTGTTTTGAAAGTCTGCTAAATTGCTAAGTAAACTAAGTTACTTAATAGTTCTTAGAAATAATATTTGTATAATAATTTAATCCACCCTTCAAAATATTCAAATAATATATGACAATTTATCTTTAATAATATATTTTACTTCAAACTATGTATTGTTTATCAAAATGTGCTATTTTATACTATGTATCCAAATTAATAAATAACAGTTGCACAGCCTATAAATCACTGTCTCTGGGTCAACAGGCATAGTAAAATACCTTAACAGTCACAGAAAACCATTTAAAATGTTTGTAAACTTTTAAATATATTTTTATATAGTCTCAGCCTAAAATTTATATTATACTTAATTGTTTATTATAATTTACATTAAGGCTTAAATGGTGCATGATATTCCTGTTAGGTATTAAGCTGATGAGTTTTTGTGATAATCTAGGTCTCTCACCTACACCTATACATTATTTTTTTTAATCCTACTAACCATCATTTCTGGTCTGATAGAAAGCTCAGTTTCAGTACCCTGATGTGAATAAGAGGTATTACTGATAGCTGTTGTTGTGGGAGAATTCTCTCCCACACTGTAAAGATTTGTGACTCATATTGGCTTAATAAAACACCTATTGGCTAGTAGCCAGGCAGGAAGTATATGTGGGACAACCAGACTAGGAGAATCTGGAAAAAGGAAAGACAGAGACACAATTCCAATCAAAACACAGAGGAAGTAAGATGAAAATGCTTCTCTGAGAAAAGGTACCAAGCCACATGACTAAACACAGCAAGAATTATGGGTTTATTTAAAATGTAAGAGCTAGTTAATAATAAGCTTAAATTAGTATGCCAAACAGTTGATAATTAATGTAAGCTTCTGTGTGTTTCTTTGGAACTGAATGGCTGAGGGACTGGGTGGGACAGAAACTTCTGTCTACAAATGGTGCCCAAATATTTGGTAAGAAATAAACTTCCACATTAACACTAAGAAGGATTAAGAAAAAAGATTCTAGACAGACTAGAACAGAGTCAAGCACAGCTTCTTGGTAACCATCCTTTCTCCAACAGGATCTGATTGCTGCTGGTGAACAGATGCACTGTTCCTTCAGGAGAGGCTTCCTGACTCAGCCTTAGTGGCAAAAAGAGGCTCTGCCATAAAACACTTAAATGGTGTTTTATGAGGAGCCAGCATCAGGCTTCTTTGTGATGGCATGGACCTAGAAGCTTCACAGAGTTGTGGCTATAAATGTGGCTTCTGTTAGTACCTTTGCTATAAATCTAGACTCTCAAAAAGCTAAGAAATGGGGTGGAGCCAGCAACCAGGGCAGCTTTAATCCTAGTCATATTGCTTTGCAGATAAAAGACTCATGTCATCAGAAAAAGATAGAGATATATAGTAAAGACAGATTCAAACAAAAACACCCCACCTCTAAACAGTTTACAGTGTTTTTAAAAATAAAATCAGCTTGGGTGAGAAAAGGAAAAAGACAGAGAATGTACTTTAATGGAAATAGAGTAGTCAGGTATGGTAGCACATGCCTTTAATCTCAGAATTTGCGAGGCAGAGACAGGCAGATGTCTGTGATGTTGATGCCAACCTAGACTACAGAGTGAGATCCAGGACAGTCAAAGATACACAGAGAAACTGTTATAGTAACAAATCTGCTGGCCTGACCTGTCACCTGTGTACCCTGTTGCTTTAAGAGACAAGCCCTGCCCACTGCTAATCTCCCCCCTCTCACCAAGGCAAGCAGATCTCATCCCTCCTACCCATCTTTCTTTCTCTGTCTGTCCTTCTTTTGAAAAAGAAGCTTCTGCCTCTCATTTCCCTTCCCTGTTTCTTCTCTTTCTCTGTCCCGGTCTCTCTCTCCCTACTTCTCTCTCTCTTTGTCTCTCCTCCATAACCCCTTATACTCACACCCTTCCCAATACTAAATAAACTCTATACCCAAGCTCTCTCTGCATGGCCTATCTGTCTGTCTCCCACCTGCCATGGCCTTGTCTCACCCACACCATTAATCATAGTATTGGTACTTGACTCGGCCAGGCTCTCTCCATATTCTCTCCTACCAGCAGACAGGTGGGCTGAGACACACAGGAATCCTGGATCTGGAACACTTTACAACTTCTAGTGTCTATTTTATCACTGCACACAGTTGGTAAGGTTCCCTTTTCCAAGTCTGGTTTCCCTCTCATTCATCTCTGATCATTCCCCGTGGCTGAGGACTGAGATCTCGTGTTGTGTCTTAGACTGTAGTCCCTCAGCCACTCAGAAAGTTTCAAGTTCCCACCCTCTGTGTTGTAGAGCCTGACGATGGATTGACCAATCTGCTCAATGTCCACATTATTTCAGGGATGCCTGAAATATTTGCTTGTGGATCTTGCCTCTCGTCTCTCACTCAGATCTAGAAAATGGCCTACAAACCCCTTAAAAACAACCTAAAGTGTCTACCTAGTGGCAGACTGAAACATGAGAGCTTCTTAATTTCTGTCAGTGAACAGACAGATGGAAACATTTCTATCCAGCCATGTTAGGCTCTGTCCCACCAGCATCTCATGCCCAACTGCTTTTCTCATTACTGGCCTGCAGCTAAGCTTATTTGCCCCCCCTTTTCTCTGTGGCATGCGCTAGTACTGCTGGTTCCATAAAAACCAGCAAAACTGGTTGCTGGTGGCTGCTCCAGTCCCAGGCCTCATTGTCCATGGCTGCTGCCACCAGGCTGGCAATGCTGAATACTTTTCCTGTATACTTCATGTATGAAAGAATGTGTAAATGGTGTGGCCACACAGATGAGATTATGTTTTAAATGTATGTTCTACAAGTCCTCTATGTCTCTCTTATTATTTGTATCTATTTAAAATTCTCACTGAGGCTCTGAAAACATGTGGTTTCTCCAGAACATATGACCACTGTCATCTTGACTACGGGCAAGGAGGGCACATCAGATGACCTCACTGCCATCTTTACTATGGACGACCACATGACTACTACAATCTTGACTAAGGGCAAGTCAGATAACCAAGTCACCATCTTTAATGAGGTACTCCTTGCCTCATCTTGCTGTTTACTTACATTTTTGTTTCTAAATTCCTCTTACTGATTCTCTTACATGTGTGTTTTGTTCAGTAGCATGCTTTTTGGTAGGGCCCACCAGAGTATCCACTTCACCCAACCCCTGTTTAAAATATGTGTGTGTGCATGCATGTGATTTTTTATTTAACTTTATGTGTGAACATAAGTTAGCTTTAACTCTGTGTGTGTATACGTAGATGAAACTTAATTCAACTGCGTATGTTTGTACATGTACTTACTGCTAAAAAATGTTTTATGTAGTCCCAGTCTGAGACTAAGAAAGCAATAAGTCTCAAATATATTAAGTTGTTATATACTTTTAAATTTTTTATAACATATTGTATATGTAATCCAACTCTGCTGTAAAATATATTAAGCTGTTCTTCACTATTGTCAGTTTTATTGTTAAGCTTCTATTGCTAACAGTTTTTCATCTTTGTCTTTTACAAGTATAAATCTCACCTGTTAAGTTAAAAACCAGTACAGTCAAACTTAGATCCAGCTCCCCAGGCAGATCCTATACTGTATTAATAATGTTAAATATATAGCCGATAAACAGCCCTCAAGTGCTCAGAGATCTGTGGAATGTGGCATTTAAATGTTTAATTATTAAAAAACTTTACATAATGAAGAGACAAATTGGCTCCTAAGAGCAGCACCCAATTTCCTCCAAAGAAGACACAAGCCAGATGGGCACAGAACAATGTCCATTCACAATTTGCTTCATCAAGTAAAAGTGCTAACCATTGGGGAAAACGGCCTTTCTTCTAAACTTCTGAACATCTCCAGACAGTGGACAGAATTGACTGGAACTGACTTGCTAGCCACTCAGTGCAAGTTTGGCTTGTCTTTCTACAGATTCCTAACACAGGATCTTCTGAAGTCTGGCAAGCCATGCGGTAACAGAAGGAGAATATATTTCTGAAAGCTCCTGCCCTCAATGGCCATGGAAGACCCTGAGAAGTGGCTCTAGGTAGCCCTCTACCCATCTTTCTCTGTTTTGAAAAGAAAAAAGGTAAAGTGCTTTAGGAGAATGCTCTTGTATACTGTAAAGATTTGTGACTCATATTGACTAAATAAAATGCTGATTGGCCAGTAACCAAGCAGGAAATATAGGCAGGGCAACCAGACTAGGAGAATTCTGTGAAGAGAAAAGGGAAAAATATAATAGCAAACAAGACATGGAGGAAGCAAGATGAGAATACTGCACTGAGAAAAGGGACCAAGACATGTGGCTAAACACAGGCAATAATTATGGCTTAATTTAAGATATAAGAGCTAGTTAACAATAATCCTGAGCTAGTAGGCCAAACCATTTAGAATTAATCTAAGCCTCTGTGTGTTTCTTTGAAAGTGAACACCTGTGGGTCCAGGCAGGAGAGAAATTTTTGTTTAAAAGCTGTAGTTTATGGCATAATTGAGTATCCTTTGGATATATACCCAAAAGTGGTATTACTGGGTCTTGAGGAAGGTTGTTTCCTAATTTTCTGAGAAATCTCCACACTGACATCCAAAGGGGCTATACCATGTTGTATTTCCACCAGCAATGCAGGAGTGTTCCCTTTACCCAACAACATAAATGCCCCTTGACCGAAGAATGGATAAGGAAAATGTGGTACATTTACACAATGGAGTATTACACAGCAGAAAAAATAACAACTTCTTGAATTTTGCAGGCAAATGGATGGAGCTAGAAAACATCATTTTGAATGAGGTAACCCCAACACAGAAAGACAGTTATCATTTGTACTCACTCATAAGTGGTTTTTAAACACAAAGCAAAGAAAACAAGCCCACAAACCACAATCCCAGAGAACTTAGACAACAATGAGGACCCTAAGAGAGATATACATAGATCTAATCTACATGGGAAATTGACAAGATCCCCTGAGTAAATTCGGAGCATAGGGACGTTGGGAGAGTATTGAAGGAGAAAGGAGAGGCAGGGAGGGGAGGGGAGAAAAATGTAGAGCTCAATAGAAATCAAAAAAAAATCTATAGTTTAGGAAATTATTGTTTCCATTTAACAACCATTTTACTTTAATACTCCTTCTGTATTTGATTAAATATCTGGATTTAAGATAGAGGGGACAGTATTTTTTGTTCAAAACTTTAAATAATAATTTTGAGATTTTCATGCAAGGACTAGGTCTGTCTTTATTAGACTGTAACTCCTTAATAATGACCATAGCATCTAGGTTGAAAGGGTATTTGGTATGTATAAATTCACAGATTTATTTTACAGACTTGGAGATGAGACACTGATGTGGGATTTCCCCTCTGTATGCTGTGATTACCATTGATAAATAAAGGAACTGCTTTGGGCCTATAGCAGAGCTATAAGGGAACAGAGCTAGGTGGGGTAAGCTAAGCTGAATGCTGGGAAAAAGGAGGCAGAGTCAAGAGAAGCCATGGAGCCACTGCCAGAGATTGACTTGCTGAAATTTGCTGACAGGCCATGACCTGGTGATGATGCACAGATTAATGGAGATGGGTTAAATTCAGATGTAAGAGTTAGCCAATAAGAAGCTAAAGCTAATGGGCCCAGCAGTCATTTAAATAATATGGGTTCTTTGTGATTATTTTAGGGCTATGCTACAGGGAACCAATAAGCGGCCTCCTCCAACAAGATACTGCAAAGCTTCATTGGGTAAAATAAATTTTTCTTTGCCTGTTACCTTTTTAAAAGAAATTAATGACATTTTTCCAGGGATTCACTTGCAATATATCATCTTAAAATATTGCAATAAATAAGCTTGATTAAGCTCATAGACATTGTAAAAGTAACAGTTTTGAAATATATTAAAACAGTACTGTTGAGTTCTCACATAATAAAAAAACAAAAATTAATAAATTGTGTCACTGTAACTTAAGAAGTGCATAATACTAGGATGGACATACTGGTGAATGCCAATAATCTTAGCACTTTGGGAGAAGACATCAAGGGTCATTAGTTCCAGGGTAAGTCTTAGATAGATAGTGAGACACATTTTCAAAAAAGATAAAAAAACTGTTTAATAATGGTAAAGGTACTTTCATTCTATGAAGATATGAAGTCTTTATAAAACTAATAAGGGCACTGATTATTCATTCCTTCAATGAGTATATTTGTTTGCCTTGCTTTCAGTACATTCATTTCCCTACATAGAATATTTTCATTTCTGTTATAGAGTGTGAAGTTAAGCCACATTTACATATTTACAATAACACATGATGAATTTGTCTCTTTTAGCATATCCATCTATTCACTTATAGAGTCTCGGTAAGTTCAAACATGAACATTTTACTTTTAAATATGTGATTTTAATTACCATTGATATTGTTAAGGAAAATTATTCATCTTTTTAAATAATTCACTTATTAATTTTAAAATTCTAGATTAATTGGCAATAGCTAAAACAAGACATTTTTAGCCTGCTAAAGGTTTCATTCAACCCAGCCATAATGTTAAATAGAAGTGGTTGCTTTTGATTTCTATCAGGGGATAGGCAAAGCCATATACTCTGAGAGATTAAAACAAATCTGCTTACAATTTCCCTATGAATCTATATTCAGAAAACTTCATCCATACTAAAAACACATCTTCCCTTCATTTTATACTCATTAGACTTGAGGTTCAAAGACTACTAATAAAAATTTTAGTGGGAGGGCAAAAATAATAAAAAACAAGATGCAAGACAAATAATTAGTCAATAATTCTTTACTCTTTCCAACTAAAATAGGATATATTAGTAAGTCATCTATGTTTGTCACATTTACAGTTAGACTAATTGGGTTTTTTAGATACATAGAGATTACATTCTGTATAAATACATAATCTTCAACCTCTTCAAAGAACTGTAGAAAATGACATTTAATCTAACTTAGAGTTCTGTGGTAGCAAGACACAGTCGTTCCTGGCAACACTGATCTATTCCTGAGAGATTGTTGAGCACTAAAGACACTCCACTTGGAGCTTGTCTTCTTCTTGGCAAAGCCGGCCTCTGGGCAAGGAACTGCCCATACCTCAACTACTGACTAAATATATAGTATCGAGAAATGGATAAGCAGAACTGTCAAATCTTGCCAAGACAGGGTAAGACAGTTTTGGAAAATTTCTTACCTTAAAAAATAATCTGTCAGTTATTCTAGGCCTTAGCCAAAGTTGGTTGCTTCAACGCTGCAAACATGACTTTGGGAGATTGCCCAGGTAGCCAGTTGTCTCTGTGATTTGTTGCATATTTTGGAAGTTGTTGATTGCACTTCCTAATTGCTCAGGTAACATTATTTCTCTCCTCGGATTGGTGTGGGAGAATTGTATGTATTCTGTCAATCATGTTTTAAATAAATGCTGATTGGATGGTAGCCAGGCAGGAAGTATAGGTGGGAAAACCAGACAGAAAGTAGAGGTGTGGCAATGAGAACAGGAGTATTCTGGGAAGAAGGAAGCTCTTTCCACAGTCCTGCCCAGACCACAGAAGAAGCAAGATATGACCTGCCCCACTGAAAAAGGTATGGAGCCATGTGGCTGACATACATAAGAAAAATGGGTTATTATAAGTCATAAGAGCTAATACAAAGCCTGAGCTAATAGGCCAATCAGTTTATAACCTAATGCAGACTCTCTGTGTGATTTTCATTGGGGCTTTACTGGCTGTGGGAACTGGGCAGGACAGAAACCCCAACAAAGCAGGCCCCCATGGTACAGAATGGTACCCACGTGTACAACTGCATCCACATAAAGCCTGACAGAGCTTGGGAAGTAATTCTGGGCAGAAAAGAATAGAGTAATGCATGGCTTCTTGGTAGCAGCATTTTCTCACATCTGCTCTGCTAGCTAAAGGCAAGCAAGTACTCTCATTTAAGAGAGGCTTCCGCACTCAGCTTTAGCTGCAAAACCTTGCAGCTCTTTTAAGAGGTCCTGCCACAAAATACTAACATAGTGTTGATGAAAAGCTCACCGCATGCTTTGCGGGTTTCAGCCGTAGTAGGAAAAAAGCTGTGCCATTTTAAAAGGCCAGCTTTCTGGGCTGTCCTGCCAGGGCAAACTCTGACTCTTTCAGGCAGGTGGTCCAACTATGGAACATTTGAGTGTGGTTTGTGAGCACACTACTGCAGCTTGCTTGCTGGCAGGGACCTTGAAATGCCATAGATTTGTGGAAATAAACATGGCTTAAAGCCGGTACCTCCACCATGAGCCCGAAATCCTACAAAGCTAAGGAATGGGCTGGATCCAGCCGTCAAAGACATGGCTTTAAGCCTACTCATATTGCTTGGTAAATTAAAGACTCATGTGGTCAGAAAAAGAGAGAGATATACAGTAAAGAGAGATTCATAGAAAGAAAAAATCTCTAAATGGTTTACTGTGTGTGAAACATATATGCTGGCTTGGGAGAGAAAAGAAAAAAGGTTAAAGTTCTTAAAATAAGAAAGAGAGTAGTTGGGTGTGGTGGTACATGCCTTTAATCCCAATGCCTGGGAGGAAGAAGCAGCCAGATCTCTGTGAGTTCAAGGTGTAGTAGCACACGCCTTTAATTCCAAAGCTTGGGAGGCAGAGGCAGACAGACCTCTGTAAATTCAAGGTGTGGTGGCAGATACCTTTAATCCCAGCACTTGGGAGGCAGAGGCAAGTGGATCTCTGTTAGTTCAAGAATAGCCAGGTCTACAGTGTGAATTCCAGGACAAACATACACAGAAACCCTGTCTCAAAAAGTCAAAAATTAAAAATAAGGAGATCAGCGGTCCAAAGGGGTGAGTGGGTGCATGCCTGGCAGAAAGGTCCCCAGGAGGGAGTGCGGGCACCACCAGCCCCAGCTGCAGGGGGCCTCTTTGTTCCACACGATGCTGCCCAAGCCCCCACAAGTTCGCCCCCTCCTCTGCAAGGTCCCTGGCCCACCAGGACTCCCTATTTCTGTGCTGAGATCGGCGATCCAGAGGGGTGAGTGCATGCACGCCTGATGAGAAGGTCCCTGGGAGGGAGTGTGGGCATCACAAGCCCCTGCTGCAGTGGGCCTCTTTGTTCCACATGACCATGCCCACGCCCCCACAAGTTCTCCCCCTCCTCTGTGGGGTCCGTGACACACCAGGATTCCCTATTACTGTGTTGATATTGGCAATCCAGAGGGGTGAGTGGGAGCACACCTGGCCAGAAGGCCCCTGGGAGGGAGTGCTGAACCATCAGCCCCTGCTTCAGGTGGCCTTTTTATTTCACACAACCCTGCCCTCCCACCGCAAGTTTGTCCTTTCCTCTGTGGGGTCCTTGGTCCACCAGGACACCCTATTCCTGCGCTGAGTTCAGCAATCCAGAGGGTGAGTGTCTGCGCACCTTGCTGGAAGGACGCTAGCTGCCCAGAGTCCCCTGACTGCAATCAAAGTAAAAGATGGACAGGTGCCAAGGCAAGAACTCCTCCAACAACCTGAAAAGTGCGACAATAACACCAGGACCCAGCGAATATGCAACGGGAAGACCTGAACAACCTAATCCAGAAGAAGTAGAAGAAATCAACTTTAAACATAACATTATGAAAATGATAGAGACCATTAAAGAGGATGTGAAAAACTCCTTTAAAGAAATGGAGAAGAAGACTACCAAAAAGTTAGGAGAAATGAATAAATCCCTCAAAGATACCCTAGAAATCCAAGAAAAAACAATCAAACAGGTAATGGAAACAGTCCAAGACTTGAAAACTGGAAAGGAGGCAATGAAGAAAACACAAACAGAGGGAAGGCTAAATATGGAAAATCTGGGAAAACGAGCAGGGAATACAGAGACAAGTATAACCAACAGAATACAAGAGACAGAAGAAAGAATCTAAGACGCTGAAGGTACTATAGAGAAAATAAACTCATTGATCAAAGAAAAGAACAAATCCAACAAATTCTCATCACAAAATATCCAGGAAATCTGGGACACCATAAAAAAACCAAACCTAAGAATAATAGAGGTAGAAGAAGGAGAAGAAGTAAAGCTCAAAGGCCCATAAAATATATTCAACAAAATTATAGAAGAAAACTTTACCAAAGAAAAGATGAATATGCCTATGAATGTACAAGAAGCATAGAGAATACTGAATAGACTGGATCAAAAAAATATCCCTTTGCCATATAATAATCCAAACAAAAAACATACAGAATAAAGAAAGAATACTAAGAGCTGCAAAGGAAAAAGGTCAAGTAATATATAAAGGTAAACCTATCAGAATTACACCTGACTTCTCTATGGAAACGATAAAAGCCAGAAGGTCTTGGAGAGATGTGCTGCAGACACTAAGAGACCATGGATGCAAGCCCAGACTACTATAATCAGCAAAGATTTCATTCACCATCAATGAAGAAAACAAGATACATAGCTATAAACCCAGCCTTACAGAAAGTATTAGAAGGAAAACCACAACTAAAGGAAGCAAACAACACCCATAATAACACAGTCATCTAATAGCCCTCCACTGGCACAACTCAAAGAAGGGAAACACACAAACTCTACAACCCTCCAAAAAATAAATGCAGCTAATAACCACTGGTCATTAATATCACTTAATATAAATGGATTCAATTCACCTATAAAAAAGCACAGGTTAAGAGAATGGATATGAAAACAGGATCCAACATTCTGTTGTTTGCAAAAAACACACCTCATCAACAAAGACACACATTATCTCAGAGTAAAGGGTTAGGAAAAGGTATTTCAATCAAACGGCCCTAAGAAACAAGCAGGTGTGGCTATACTAATATCGAACAAAATCGACTTCAAACTAAATTCAATCAAAAGAGATGGAGATGGACATTTAATAGTCTTAACAGGAATAATCAATCCGGAGGAAGTCTCAATCCTGAATATATATGCCCCTAATAGAAAAGCACCCACATATATAAAAGAAACATTATTAGAACTGAAAGCACACATCAAACCCGACACAGTAATAGTAGGAGATTTCAACACTCCTCTCTCGCCATGGACAGGTCAACCAGACAGAAACTTAACAGAGAAATGAGAGAACTAACAGATGTAATGAATCAAATGGACTTAATAGACATCTATAGAACATTCCACCCAAACAGGAAAGAATATACCTTCTTCTCAGCATCTCATGAAACCTTCTCGAAAATTGATCACATACTCGGTAACAAAGCAAACATCCACAGATACAAAAAAAATTGGAGTAACCACCTGTATCTTATCGGATCATCATATAGTAAAGTTAGAATTTAACAACAATTCCACCCCCAGAAAGCCTACAAACTCATGGAAACTGAACAGTCAACTACTGAACCACTCCTGGTCAAGGAATAAATAAAGACAGAAATTAAAGTCTTCCTTGAATTAAACGAAAATAAAGACACTACATACCCAAACCTATGGGACTCTATGAAAGCAGTGCTAAGAGAAAAGTTCATAGCACTTTGTGCCCACATAAAGAAAACGGAGAAAGCACACATTAGTGACTTAACAGCACACCTGAAAGCTCTAGAAAAAAAAAAGAAGCAGCCTCACGCAGGAGGGCTAGAAGACTGGAAATAATCAAACGGAGGGCTGAAATCAAGAAAATAGAGACATAAAAAAACAATCCAAGGAATCAATGAAACAGAGAGCTCGTTCCTTGAGAAAATCAACAAGATTGACAAACCACTATCCAAACTAATCAAAAGGCAGAGAGAGAGAGAACACTCAAATTAACTGGATCAGAAATGAAAAGGGGGACATAACAACAGACACTGAGGAAATTCAGAAAATCATTAGGTCGTACTACAAAAGCCTGTATGCCACAAAATTGGAAAATGTACAAGAAATGGACAGTTTTTTTAGATAAATACCATATACCGAAATTAAATCAAGACCAGGTGAACAATTTAAATAGAGCTATAATCACGAGGAAATAGAAGCTGTCATCAAAAACCTCCCAACCAAAAAAAGGCCAGGACCAGATGGTTTTAATGCAGAATTCTACCAGAACTTCCAAGAAGAGCTAATACCTATACTCCTTAAGGTGTGTCACATAATAGAAACACAAGGGTCATTGCCAAACTTTTTTTATAAAGCTACAGTTACCCTGATACCAAAACCACACAAATTACAAACGAATCTCACTCATGAACATCAATGCAAAAATTCTCAATAAAATACTGGCAAATTGAATCCAAGAACCCATCAATAAAATCATCCATTATTTTGAAGTAGGCTTCATCCCAAACATGCAGGGCTGGTTCAACATACAAAAATCTATCAATGTAATCCATCATATATAAACTTAAAGAAAAAATCATATGATCATATCATAAGATGCTGAAAAATCACTTGATAAAATTCAACACCCCTTTATGATAAAGGTCTTGGAGAGATTAGGGATATAAGGTTCATATCTAAATATAATAAAAGCAATATAAAGCAAGCCAACAGCTAACATTAAATGAAATGGAGAGAAACACAAAGCAATTCCACCAAAATCAGGAACAAGTCTAGGCTGCACACTCTCTCCATATCTCTTTAATATAATGCTTGAAGTTCTAGGAATAGCTATAAGAAAAAATAAGGAGATCATGGGGATTCGAATTGTAAAGGAAGAAGTCAAACTTTCATTATTTGCAGATGATATGATAGTGTATCTAAGTGACCCCCAAAACTCCACCAAAGAACTTCTACAGCTTATAAATACCTTCAGTGATATGGCAGAATACAAGATCAACTCAAAAAATCAGTAGCACTCCTATACACAAAGGATAAAGAAACAGAGAGGGAATCAAGAGAAACATCACCTTTCACAATAGCCACAAATAGTATAAAGTATCTTGGGGTAACACTAACCAAGGAAGTAAAAGATCTATTTGACAAGAACTTTATGACCTTGATGAAAGAAATTGAAGAGGATACCAGAAATTGGAAGGATCTCCCATGATCCTGGATTGGTAGGATCAATATAGTAAAAACGGCAATTCTACCAAAGGCAATCTATAGATTCAATGCAATCCCCATCAAAATCCCAACAAAATTCTTCACAGACCTTGAGAGAACAATCACTAACTTTATATGGAAAAACAAAAAGCACAGGATAGCCAAAACAATTCTATACAATAAAGGAACTTCTGGAGGCATTACCATCCCTGACTTCAAACTCTATTACAGAGCTACAGTAATGAAAACAGCTTGGTATTGGCATAAAAACAGAGACGTTGACCAATGGAATTGAAACGACGACACGGACATTAATCCACAAACCTATGAACACCTCATATTTGACAAAGAAGCTAAAATTATACAATGGAAGAATAAAAGCATCTTTAATAAATTGTCCTGGAATAACTGGATGTCAACCTGTAGGAAAATGAAAAAAGATCCTTATCTATCACCATGCACAAAACTCAAATCCAAATAGACTAAAGACCTCAATATGAATCTGACCACAATGAACCTGATAGAAGAGAAACTGGGAAGTAGCCTGCAATCCTTGGGCACAGGAGACCACTTCCTATGTAAAACCTCAGTGGCACAGACAACAAGAGCAACAATGAATACATGGGACCTCCTGAAACTGAGAAGCTTCTGTAAGGCAAAGGACACAGTCATTAAGACAAAAAGGCATCCTACTGAATGGGAGAAGATCTTCACTAACCCCACATCAGACAAAGGCCTGATCTCCAAAATATAAAAAAAACTCAAGAAACTAGAGATTACAATTCTAAATACCCCAATTAAAAAATGGGGTAAGGATCTGAATAGAGAATTCTCAACAGAGGATGTCGAATGGCCAAAAGATACTTAAGGTCATGTTCACCTTCCTTACTGATCAGGGAAATGCAAATCAAAACAACTTTTAGATACCATCTTACACCTGTCAGAATGGCTAAAATCAAAAACACCAATGATAGCCTATGCAGAAGAGGATGTGGAGTAAGGAGAACACTCATCCATTGACGGTGGGAATGCAAACTTGTACAACCACTTTGGAAATCAGTTGGTGGGTTCTCAGGAAATTGGGAATCAACCTACCTCAGGATCCAGCAATACCACTCTTGGGAATATACCAAGAGATGCCCAATCATACTACAAAAGCATTTGTGCAACTATGTTCATAGCAGCATTATTTGTAATAGCCAGATCCTGGAAAGAACCTAGGTGCCCCTCAATGGAAGAATGGATAAAGATAGTGTGGAATAAATATACATTAGAATACTACTTAGCAGTAAAAAACAATGACATCTTGAATTTTGCATGCAAATGGATGGAAATAGAAAACACTGTCCTTAGTGAGATAACCCAAACCCAAAAAGATGATTAT